>NMRB01000529.1:127708-143582 GCA_002633025.1 Notospermus geniculatus
ACGGCGAATTACGGTAGAAAATGCGAAAGCAGGACTCTGGTCTGTTTAGAAGAAGGATACACCTACAAAATGACACCAATTTTGTTCCGTTATCTTCATCAGAACACCACGGCAGGAGGCGTGGAAACGTTTGGTACCTCCAAAGCTTTCCGCCCAAGAACAGTTCGCTTCGTCCTGCGTTACATAATGGAATATGACGGCGAATTACGGTAGAAAATGCTAAAGCAGGACTCTGGTCTGTTTAGAAGAAGGATACACCTAAAAAATGACACCAATTGTGTCCCGTTATCTTCATCAGAACAGTTCGGCAGGAGGCGTGGAAACTTTTTGTACCTCCAAAGTTTTTCGCCCAAGGACAGTTCGCTTTCGTCCTGCGTTATATAATGGAATATGACGGCAAATTACGGTAGAAAACGCGAAAGCAGGACTCTGGTCTGTTTAGAAGAAGGATACACCTACAAAATGACACCAATTCTGTTCCGTTATCTTCATCAGAACAGTTCGGCAGGAGGCGTGGAAACTTTTGGTACCTCCAAAGTTTTTCGCCCAAGGACAGTTCGCTTTCCTCCTGCGTTACATAATGGAATATGACGGCAAATTACGGTAGAAAAGCGAAAGCAGGACTCTGGTCTGTTTAGAAGAAGGGTACCCCTACAAAATGACACCAATTTTGTTCCGTTATCTTCATCAGAACAGCTCGGGAGGAGGCGTTGAAACGTTTGGTACTGTAGCGTTTTTCATCTGCTTTTCTAAATATAGAATCTCTCGGAGGGCACGCTACAAAGTAGGGTTCGATACACTACTATGAACAACTAAGTCTCATATAAAAATCATAATAAATTTATTGAAACATCTCCGAATAATTGTACAAGTGGTAGCATGAGTGAAGAATTCGTTTGACATCACGTGTTTGATGTAATAATGACGTTATGTATCCATATGATAATCCATGCTAGGCCGATATCCCCTTAAAGTTTCATGTAGACTAATACACTACACGATGTACACTGTGTATACGGCATGTACTGCGTGACACACACGCGCATGCATGACTGCTGACGTCATGACAGCTGATCGGGACCACGGGAGGTGTCTACATACATGACATATCAACACCAACGTAATGCACCCTTTGAACTCACAGGAATGAATGACCCAACGTCCCGCCCGACGCGGTATTTATACTTTTCTGACGTACCCACAATGCACCGTAAAACCCCAAATTGACGAATCACGACGCAGGATTTTCAGAGTTTTTACAGGCCTAGAATACGGACCTCAAATTCAACACGCTATAACTTGAGAACCACAACAGATATCGAAAAATCCCGCGGACCAAATTTAGATAACATACTCAAAAATCACTCACAAGAGTTTGGTAGCAAAATATAAAGATTAACCCCCGGAACCTGAACATTTACGGAGAGGGACCCGCCCGAGGCGGTACCAAAAATGAAACAATCGAGTTCACACCTGACAACGGTTACCAATAGTTACCTGGCTACGGCACTGTAGGCCAAGGGTTACCGCGAACAAAATAAGTTTTCCGTACTTTTGCAAATTTATCCAAGGTAAACCATTATACCATTAGAAAGCTGAGATTTTCTACTTTCACATACGTAAGTATCATAACCTGATTAATTTTTGGGATTAAGTAATCGACAAGTGAAACACAAAAGATTTAGGCCTATCGTAAACAGCGCAATGCACGGTATCCAAGATGGAGGACCACTCGGCTCCAAAAGATCCCACAAAGTTTCGCAAATTATGATGAGTAGATGACGGATTAAATCTTATGAACGATAAATGTTGAAAGCTAAAAGGCTCCTGAATTCAATGACACCAGTAGCTACGAAAAACATGAAGTAGTTCCAGAAATATCAACTTGAGAAGTCGCAAAGCGAGGATCGAGAAGCAGGTCAACGACACACGGGCCTAGTACATCAATGTACAGCGGACTGATTTTAGCATTACGTCATAGCGCAATACAAATACACTACGATAGTACAGCAGCATAGCCAAGGCCAAAGTGCATGAAGTGCAAGGTCAAGGATGAGGTCCAAATCAAAACAATGTGCAGCGATTTAGCACAGGTTGATTGAAGTTGATCACTGATAGACATTGACAAAAATTTAAATGATGGTCAGATTCGTCACACAGCCCCCCACTAAAATTCATTGCATGAATTTAACAATTCACCATCATGCAAATTTTGTTATACAAATCCAAATAGTCACTATGCGAACGGATTAACCTCAGTCCTGTTAGAAAAATGTATTCCTTGCAGTAATCCCTGCAGTAAGAATTGAGTCCATCAGTCCATTACTGAAACGTTAGTCATTACCTAATATCTAAACACGAAAATGAATCCATATAGCGTCAGGTAATCCACAGCTCGAAATTCTTTCAAAATCTTTAACAGGACAATTAACAAGCCAAACCATCGTAACTTGAAACACAGAATTCCAGCGTCAGTTTCGCGGACACACATAGGAACAAATAATACTATCGATATCACTATTAAATCCTGTGAATTACGTATACATCGAACGTAGCGTCACTTCCGCAAATAACGTATCCAATCAACGTATCATCGTATAATCGCAACGTTCTATCCCTCAAGCTAGATTTTTTCGATTGTAAATCCACTTACTGATTGTAAATCCAACTCAAAAAATCAACTCAACCACACAGGAACCTCGTTAAAAACTCGTTTTCTTCTTTCGAATTTTCTCCAATTCGCTTGACCAGCAAGCAGACGTAGGCCTCGAACTTTCATCGTTATCCGTTACCGTAACAAACCGAATCATGAATTTCAAAAATGATCGTCAAAACTTTCTGAACACAACGTATTTACATGTCGCGACGTAACATCATCAGACTAACTGATATCGAAGATTCAGGCACCAATGCCCCAGGAACTTCAAACCTCACAAGATTAAGAATCTCGGCCCGAACTGACACACGGTCCGGCGGAGGATGGCCCAAATTGCCTTCTGGCTGACGAACGGCCCCAGGTCCCTCCTAGACCTGTCTGGTATAACCAGTCACACCGACACCTTACTTCTGTCGGTCAACGATTTTTCCGTGACTACGAACACAATCTATTAAAATCCTTAACTGTTACGCACTAGATTTGACATATGGGCTGACTAACTAGCCCAACAGATCCCCGACGTCTTCGACTTTCGTACAAAATTTTTGCGTTCCTGTGAACTGCTAACGGTTATCCATTTGATTCATTCCTGAATGCTGAGTCACTGAAGAACTCGTCAACTTATGACCGTATGTCCCGTCCCGTGGTCCCAATCTTGCGTCGTTTTAATTTTCTGCTGGTTTGCGATTCGTACAAAACTTGGCAATATGTCCATGCTGATTACACGCGTAACATTTGCGATTTTGATCAAGGTTGCTGGCGCGACTGAAGGTGTTTTCGCACAAACGGCTAAGTAGTATTTCAATCCTCTTTATGCTCTTCGACTCGTTTGACTCGTTTGCTCCGTCTGGTTGGACACTGCCGACCAGTCCTTTCGTTCCAGATTTCGTAGTACGCTGTCTCTCTAACTTCCGATAACCGTCTAATTCCTCAGCCAAAGCGATGGCTTCATCCACATTACCAGGTCGTCCTTGCAAGATCATCATTCGTAATTCCGAATCGGGTATGGCATCAATAAAGTAGATCTTAGCGTGTCGCTTTCTCTCGTCGTATGAACTCTGAGGATATGCCAACGTGCAGAGCTTGACGACAGCACGTCCTAACTCACGAAAACTTTCGTTGTTTCCTTTAACTCGGGTGCGTAATTCAGCCAGATGCGATTCCGCTTGACGACCAGGTCCGAATTGACTTTCCAAAATGTTGACCAGCTTGTCATAACTCTCCAAATCACCGTCTGGTAGCGTACATGCAACCTCAAGAGCAGTACCCCTGAGATGTGCGAATAACCTGTTGGGTAGATCGATATCCCAACCGTTGATGCGTGCGATGCGTTCGAACATACGACGCCATACTGCCCACGTTTGGTCTTCTCCGTTAAACGTTTCTATTTTCACCGGTTTATTCCATATACGTTCGTTCCCGTGATGGTACGGACCATCTCCACGGTCATGATGAGGTGCCTGTTCGTTGAACACGATCTCGTCGTCACTGGTTGCGTCACTATGTGTGTCAAGTTGCTCATCCGGTACGTCCGTTTCAGCCATTTCGTATGCTTGTATCCGAATACATGTACTTAATTATTTCGTTCTCGAATTATAATCTGCAGCCTCTTGATCTTCAACTTCCTCAATAGGTCGAACCATATTCACGCTAGCTTAGTGTCATAGTAGTATCTGTCTATCCCACCGCTGTCACCATTTGTAGCGTTTTTCATCTGCTTTTCTAAATATAGAATCTCTCGGAGGGCACGCTACAAAGTAGGGTTCGATACACTACTATGAACAACTAAGTACTCCGAATAATTGTACAAGTGGTAGCATGAGTGAAGAATTCGTTTGACATCACGTGTTTGATGTAATAATGACGTTATGTATCCATGATAATCCATGCTAGGCTGAGATCCCCTTCAAGTTTCATGTAGACTAATACACTACAAGATGTACACTGTGTATACGGCATGTACTGCGTGACACACACGCGTATGCATGACTGCTGACGTCATGACAGCTGATCGGGACCACGGGAGGTGTCTACATATCAACACCAGTGTAATGCACCCTTTGAACTCACAGGAATGAATGACCCAACGTCCCGCCCGACGCGGTATTTATACTTTTCTGACGTACCCACAATGCACCGTAAAACCCAAAACCAACCAATCACGACGCTAGATTTTCAGAGTTTTTACAGGCCTAGAATACGCACCCCAAATTCAACACGCTATAACTTAAGAACCACAACAGATATCGAAAAATCCCACGGACAAAATTTAGATAACATACTCAAAAATCACTCACAAGAGTTTGGTAGCAAAATATAAAGGTTAACCCGCGGAACCTGAACATTTACCGAGAGGTACCTGCCCGAGGCGGTACCAAAAATGAAACAATCGAGTTCACACCTGACAACGGTTACCAATAGTTACCTGGTTACGGCACTGTAGGCCAAGAGTTACCGCGAACAAAATAAGTTTTCCGTACTTTTGCAAATTTATCCAAGGTAAACCATTATACCATTAGAAAGCTGAGATTTCCTACTTTCATACACGTAAGTATCATAACNCGCAGGATTTTCAGAGTTTTTACAGGCCTAGAATACGCACCCCGAATTCAACACGCTATAACTTGAGAACCACAACAGATATCGAAAAACCCTACGATCAAAATTTAGATAATAGATCCAAGAAATATCCACAAAGGTTTGGTTGCAAAATATAAAGATTAACCCCAGTGGCCTAGACATTTACTGAGAGGGACCTGCCCGAGGCGGTACCAAAAATGAAACAATCGAGTTCACGCCTGACAACGGTTACCAATAGTTACCTGGCTACGGCACTGTAGGCCAAGAGTTACCGCGAACAAAGTAAGTTTTCCGTACTTTTGCAAATTTATCCAAGATAAACCATTATACCACTAGAAAGCTGAGATTTCCTACTTCCATACACGTAAGTATCGTAACCTGATTAATTTTTGGGATTTAGTAATCGACAAGTGAAACACAAAAGATTTAGCGCAATACAAATACACTACGATAGTACAGCAGCATAGCCAAGGCCAAAGTGCATGAAGTGCAAGGTCAAGGATGAGGTCCAAAACAAAACAATGTGCAGCGATTTAGCACAGGTTGATTAAAGTTGATCACTGATAGACATTGACAAAATTTAAATGATGGTCAGATTCGTCACACAGCCCTCCACTAAAATTCATTGCATGAATTTAACAATTTACCATCATGCAAATTTTGTTCTACAATCCAAATAGTCACTATGCGAACGGATTAACCTCAGTCCTGTAAGCAAAAATGTATTCCTTGCAGTAATCCCTGCAGTAAGAGTTGAGTCCATCAGTCCATTACTGAAACGTTAGTCATTACGTAATATCTAAACACGAAAATGAATCCACATAGCGTCAGGTAAATCCACAGCTCGAAATTCTTTGAAACTCTTTAACAGGACAATTAACAAGCCAAACCATCGTAACTTGAAACACAGAATTCCAGCGTCAGTTTCGCGGACACAGAGAACAAATAGTACTATCGATATCGCTATATGAATTACGTATACATCGAACGTAGCGTCATTTCCGCAATCACGTATCCAACAAACGTATCATCGTACATTTGTATCTCAACGTTCTATTCCTCAAGCTAGATTTTTTCGATTGTAAATCCACTTACTGATTGTAAAGCCAACTCAACTCAACCTCGTTTAAAACTCGTTTTCTTCGTTCGAATTTCCTCCAATTTCGATTGACCAATAAGCAGACGTAATCCCGGAACTTCCATCGTTATCCGTTATCGTATTAAAACGGTACCATGAATGTAGAAATGATCGTCAAAACTTCCTGAACACAACGTATTTACATGTCGCGACGTAGTCTAATACCGGTATCTCATCAGACTAACTGATATCGAAGATTCGGGCCCCAATGCCTCAGGAACTTCAAACCTCACAAGATTAAGAATCTCGGCCCGGACTGACACACGGTCCGGCGGAGGATGGCCCAAATTGCCTAGGCGTGGAAACGTTTGGTACCTCCAAAGTTTTCCGCCCAAGGACAGTTCGCTTCGTCCTGCGTTACATAATGGAATATGACGGCGAATTACGTAGAAAATGCGAAAGCAGGACTCTGGTCTGTTTAGAAGAAGTATACACCTACAAAATGACACCAATTGTGTACCGTTATCTTCATCAGAACAGTTCGGCAGGAGGCGTGGAAACTTTTGGTACCTCCAAAGTTTTTCGCCCAAGGACAGTTCGCTTTCGTCCTGCGTTATATAATGGAATATGACGGAAATTACGGTAGAAAATGCGAAAGCAGGACTCTGGTCTGTTTAGAAGAAGGATACACCTACAAAATGACACCAATTTTGTTCCGTTATCTTCATCAGAACAGTTCGGCAGGAGGCGTGGAAACTTTTGGTACCTCCAAAGTTTTTTGCCCAAGGACAGTTCGCTTCGTCCTGCGTTACATAATGGAATATGACGGCGAATTACGGTAGAAAATGCGAAAGCAGGACTCTGGTCTGTTTAGAAGAAGGATACCCCTACAAAATGACACCAATTTTGTTCCATTATCTTCATCAGAACAGCTCGGCAGGAGGCGTGGAAACGTTTGGTACCTCCTGTCAAAAGTGTCTCCTTACCCAAAGTTTTTCGGCCAAGCCCAAGTCGCTCCGTCCTGCGTCACATAATGGAATATAACGGCGAATTACGATAGAAAATGCGAAAGCAGGACTCTGGTCTGTTTTGAAGAAGGATACACCTACAAAATGACACCAATTGTGTCCCGTTATCTTCATCAGAACAGTTCGGCAGGAGGCGTGGAAACTTTTGGTACCTCCAAGTTTTTCGCCCAAGGACATTTCGCTTTCGTCCTGCGTTACATAATGGAATATGACGGCGAATTACGGTAGAAAATGCGAAAGCAGGACTCTTGTCTGTTTAGAAGAAGGATACACCTACAAAATGACACCAATTTTGTTCCGTTATCTTCATCAGAACAGCTCGGCAGGAGGCGTGGAAACTTTTGGTACCTCCAAAGTTTTTCGCCCAAGGACAGTTCGCTCTCGTCCTGCGTTAGATAATGGAATATGACGGCGAATTACGGTAGAAAATGCGAAAGCAGGACTCTGGTCTGTTTAGAAGAAGGATACACCTACAAAATGACACCAATTTTGTTCCGTTATCTTCATCAGAACAGCTCGGCAGGAGGCGTGGAAACTTTTGGTACCTCCAAAGTTTTTCGCCCAAGGACAGTTCGCTTTCGTCCTGCGTTACATAATGGAATATGACGGCGAATTACGGTAGAAAATGCGAAAGCAGGACTCTTGTCTGTTTAGAAGAAGGATACACCTACAAAATGACACCAATTTTGTTCCGTTATCTTCATCAGAACAGCTCGGCAGGAGGCGTGGAAACTTTTGGTACCTCCAAAGTTTTTCGCCCAAGGACAGTTCGCTCTCGTCCTGCGTTAGATAATGGAATATGACGGCGAATTACGGTAGAAAATGCGAAAGCAGGACTCTGGTCTGTTTAGAAGAAGGATACACCTACAAAATGACACCAATTTTGTTCCGTTATCTTCATCAGAACAGCTCGGCAGGAGGCGTGGAAACTTTTGGTACCTCCAAAGTTTTTCGCCCAAGGACAGTTCGCTTTCGTCCTGCGTTACATAATGGAATATGACGGCGAATTACGGTAGAAAATGCGAAAGCAGGACTCTTGTCTGTTTAGAAGAAGGATACACCTACAAAATGACACCAATTTTGTTCCGTTATCTTCATCAGAACAGCTCGGCAGGAGGCGTGGAAACTTTTGGTACCTCCAAAGTTTTTCGCCCAAGGACAGTTCGCTCTCGTCCTGCGTTAGATAATGGAATATGACGGCGAATTACGGTAGAAAATGCGAAAGCAGGACTCTGGTCTGTTTAGAAGAAGGATACACCTACAAAATGACACCAATTTTGTTCCGTTATCTTCATCAGAACAGCTCGGCAGGAGGCGTGGAAACTTTTGGTACCTCCAAAGTTTTTCGCCCAAGGACAGTTCGCTTTCGTCCTGCGTTACATAATGGAATATGACGGCGAATTACGGTAGAAAATGCGAAAGCAGGACTCTTGTCTGTTTAGAAGAAGGATACACCTACAAAATGACACCAATTTTGTTCCGTTATCTTCATCAGAACAGCTCGGCAGGAGGCGTGGAAACTTTTGGTACCTCCAAAGTTTTTCGCCCAAGGACAGTTCGCTCTCGTCCTGCGTTAGATAATGGAATATGACGGCGAATTACGGTAGAAAATGCGAAAGCAGGACTCTGGTCTGTTTAGAAGAAGGATACACCTACAAAATGACACCAATTTTGTTCCGTTATCTTCATCAGAACAGCTCGGCAGGAGGCGTGGAAACTTTTGGTACCTCCAAAGTTTTTCGCCCAAGGACAGTTCGCTTTCGTCCTGCGTTACATAATGGAATATGACGGCGAATTACGGTAGAAAATGCGAAAGCAGGACTCTTGTCTGTTTAGAAGAAGGATACACCTACAAAATGACACCAATTTTGTTCCGTTATCTTCATCAGAACAGCTCGGCAGGAGGCGTGGAAACTTTTGGTACCTCCAAAGTTTTTCGCCCAAGGACAGTTCGCTCTCGTCCTGCGTTAGATAATGGAATATGACGGCGAATTACGGTAGAAAATGCGAAAGCAGGACTCTGGTCTGTTTAGAAGAAGGATACACCTACAAAATGACACCAATTTTGTTCCGTTATCTTCATCAGAACAGCTCGGCAGGAGGCGTGGAAACTTTTGGTACCTCCAAAGTTTTTCGCCCAAGGACAGTTCGCTTTCGTCCTGCGTTACATAATGGAATATGACGGCGAATTACGGTAGAAAATGCGAAAGCAGGACTCTTGTCTGTTTAGAAGAAGGATACACCTACAAAATGACACCAATTTTGTTCCGTTATCTTCATCAGAACAGCTCGGCAGGAGGCGTGGAAACTTTTGGTACCTCCAAAGTTTTTCGCCCAAGGACAGTTCGCTCTCGTCCTGCGTTAGATAATGGAATATGACGGCGAATTACGGTAGAAAATGCGAAAGCAGGACTCTGGTCTGTTTAGAAGAAGGATACACCTACAAAATGACACCAATTTTGTTCCGTTATCTTCATCAGAACAGCTCGGCAGGAGGCGTGGAAACTTTTGGTACCTCCAAAGTTTTTCGCCCAAGGACAGTTCGCTTTCGTCCTGCGTTACATAATGGAATATGACGGCGAATTACGGTAGAAAATGCGAAAGCAGGACTCTTGTCTGTTTAGAAGAAGGATACACCTACAAAATGACACCAATTTTGTTCCGTTATCTTCATCAGAACAGCTCGGCAGGAGGCGTGGAAACTTTTGGTACCTCCAAAGTTTTTCGCCCAAGGACAGTTCGCTCTCGTCCTGCGTTAGATAATGGAATATGACGGCGAATTACGGTAGAAAATGCGAAAGCAGGACTCTGGTCTGTTTAGAAGAAGGATACACCTACAAAATGACACCAATTTTGTTCCGTTATCTTCATCAGAACAGCTCGGCAGGAGGCGTGGAAACTTTTGGTACCTCCAAAGTTTTTCGCCCAAGGACAGTTCGCTTTCGTCCTGCGTTACATAATGGAATATGACGGCGAATTACGGTAGAAAATGCGAAAGCAGGACTCTTGTCTGTTTAGAAGAAGGATACACCTACAAAATGACACCAATTTTGTTCCGTTATCTTCATCAGAACAGCTCGGCAGGAGGCGTGGAAACTTTTGGTACCTCCAAAGTTTTTCGCCCAAGGACAGTTCGCTCTCGTCCTGCGTTAGATAATGGAATATGACGGCGAATTACGGTAGAAAATGCGAAAGCAGGACTCTGGTCTGTTTAGAAGAAGGATACACCTACAAAATGACACCAATTTTGTTCCGTTATCTTCATCAGAACAGCTCGGCAGGAGGCGTGGAAACTTTTGGTACCTCCAAAGTTTTTCGCCCAAGGACAGTTCGCTTTCGTCCTGCGTTACATAATGGAATATGACGGCGAATTACGGTAGAAAATGCGAAAGCAGGACTCTTGTCTGTTTAGAAGAAGGATACACCTACAAAATGACACCAATTTTGTTCCGTTATCTTCATCAGAACAGCTCGGCAGGAGGCGTGGAAACTTTTGGTACCTCCAAAGTTTTTCGCCCAAGGACAGTTCGCTCTCGTCCTGCGTTAGATAATGGAATATGACGGCGAATTACGGTAGAAAATGCGAAAGCAGGACTCTGGTCTGTTTAGAAGAAGGATACACCTACAAAATGACACCAATTTTGTTCCGTTATCTTCATCAGAACAGCTCGGCAGGAGGCGTGGAAACTTTTGGTACCTCCAAAGTTTTTCGCCCAAGGACAGTTCGCTTTCGTCCTGCGTTACATAATGGAATATGACGGCGAATTACGGTAGAAAATGCGAAAGCAGGACTCTTGTCTGTTTAGAAGAAGGATACACCTACAAAATGACACCAATTTTGTTCCGTTATCTTCATCAGAACAGCTCGGCAGGAGGCGTGGAAACTTTTGGTACCTCCAAAGTTTTTCGCCCAAGGACAGTTCGCTCTCGTCCTGCGTTAGATAATGGAATATGACGGCGAATTACGGTAGAAAATGCGAAAGCAGGACTCTGGTCTGTTTAGAAGAAGGATACACCTACAAAATGACACCAATTTTGTTCCGTTATCTTCATCAGAACAGCTCGGCAGGAGGCGTGGAAACTTTTGGTACCTCCAAAGTTTTTCGCCCAAGGACAGTTCGCTTTCGTCCTGCGTTACATAATGGAATATGACGGCGAATTACGGTAGAAAATGCGAAAGCAGGACTCTTGTCTGTTTAGAAGAAGGATACACCTACAAAATGACACCAATTTTGTTCCGTTATCTTCATCAGAACAGCTCGGCAGGAGGCGTGGAAACTTTTGGTACCTCCAAAGTTTTTCGCCCAAGGACAGTTCGCTCTCGTCCTGCGTTAGATAATGGAATATGACGGCGAATTACGGTAGAAAATGCGAAAGCAGGACTCTGGTCTGTTTAGAAGAAGGATACACCTACAAAATGACACCAATTTTGTTCCGTTATCTTCATCAGAACAGCTCGGCAGGAGGCGTGGAAACTTTTGGTACCTCCAAAGTTTTTCGCCCAAGGACAGTTCGCTTTCGTCCTGCGTTACATAATGGAATATGACGGCGAATTACGGTAGAAAATGCGAAAGCAGGACTCTTGTCTGTTTAGAAGAAGGATACACCTACAAAATGACACCAATTTTGTTCCGTTATCTTCATCAGAACAGCTCGGCAGGAGGCGTGGAAACTTTTGGTACCTCCAAAGTTTTTCGCCCAAGGACAGTTCGCTCTCGTCCTGCGTTAGATAATGGAATATGACGGCGAATTACGGTAGAAAATGCGAAAGCAGGACTCTGGTCTGTTTAGAAGAAGGATACACCTACAAAATGACACCAATTTTGTTCCGTTATCTTCATCAGAACAGCTCGGCAGGAGGCGTGGAAACTTTTGGTACCTCCAAAGTTTTTCGCCCAAGGACAGTTCGCTTTCGTCCTGCGTTACATAATGGAATATGACGGCGAATTACGGTAGAAAATGCGAAAGCAGGACTCTTGTCTGTTTAGAAGAAGGATACACCTACAAAATGACACCAATTTTGTTCCGTTATCTTCATCAGAACAGCTCGGCAGGAGGCGTGGAAACTTTTGGTACCTCCAAAGTTTTTCGCCCAAGGACAGTTCGCTCTCGTCCTGCGTTAGATAATGGAATATGACGGCGAATTACGGTAGAAAATGCGAAAGCAGGACTCTGGTCTGTTTAGAAGAAGGATACACCTACAAAATGACACCAATTTTGTTCCGTTATCTTCATCAGAACAGCTCGGCAGGAGGCGTGGAAACTTTTGGTACCTCCAAAGTTTTTCGCCCAAGGACAGTTCGCTTTCGTCCTGCGTTACATAATGGAATATGACGGCGAATTACGGTAGAAAATGCGAAAGCAGGACTCTTGTCTGTTTAGAAGAAGGATACACCTACAAAATGACACCAATTTTGTTCCGTTATCTTCATCAGAACAGCTCGGCAGGAGGCGTGGAAACTTTTGGTACCTCCAAAGTTTTTCGCCCAAGGACAGTTCGCTCTCGTCCTGCGTTAGATAATGGAATATGACGGCGAATTACGGTAGAAAATGCGAAAGCAGGACTCTGGTCTGTTTAGAAGAAGGATACACCTACAAAATGACACCAATTTTGTTCCGTTATCTTCATCAGAACAGCTCGGCAGGAGGCGTGGAAACTTTTGGTACCTCCAAAGTTTTTCGCCCAAGGACAGTTCGCTTTCGTCCTGCGTTACATAATGGAATATGACGGCGAATTACGGTAGAAAATGCGAAAGCAGGACTCTTGTCTGTTTAGAAGAAGGATACACCTACAAAATGACACCAATTTTGTTCCGTTATCTTCATCAGAACAGCTCGGCAGGAGGCGTGGAAACTTTTGGTACCTCCAAAGTTTTTCGCCCAAGGACAGTTCGCTCTCGTCCTGCGTTAGATAATGGAATATGACGGCGAATTACGGTAGAAAATGCGAAAGCAGGACTCTGGTCTGTTTAGAAGAAGGATACACCTACAAAATGACACCAATTTTGTTCCGTTATCTTCATCAGAACAGCTCGGCAGGAGGCGTGGAAACTTTTGGTACCTCCAAAGTTTTTCGCCCAAGGACAGTTCGCTTTCGTCCTGCGTTACATAATGGAATATGACGGCGAATTACGGTAGAAAATGCGAAAGCAGGACTCTTGTCTGTTTAGAAGAAGGATACACCTACAAAATGACACCAATTTTGTTCCGTTATCTTCATCAGAACAGCTCGGCAGGAGGCGTGGAAACTTTTGGTACCTCCAAAGTTTTTCGCCCAAGGACAGTTCGCTTTCGTCCTGCGTTACATAATGGAATATGACGGCGAATTACGGTAGAAAATGCGAAAGCAGGACTCTTGTCTGTTTAGAAGAAGGATACACCTACAAAATGACACCAATTTTGTTCCGTTATCTTCATCAGAACAGCTCGGCAGGAGGCGTGGAAACTTTTGGTACCTCCAAAGTTTTTCGCCCAAGGACAGTTCGCTCTCGTCCTGCGTTAGATAATGGAATATGACGGCGAATTACGGTAGAAAATGCGAAAGCAGGACTCTGGTCTGTTTAGAAGAAGGATACACCTACAAAATGACACCAATTTTGTTCCGTTATCTTCATCAGAACAGCTCGGCAGGAGGCGTGGAAACTTTTGGTACCTCCAAAGTTTTTCGCCCAAGGACAGTTCGCTTTCGTCCTGCGTTACATAATGGAATATGACGGCGAATTACGGTAGAAAATGCGAAAGCAGGACTCTGGTCTGTTTAGAAGAAGGATACACCTACAAAATGACACCAATTTTGTTCCGTTATCTTCATAAGAACAGCTCGGCAGGAGGCGTGGAAACTTTTGGTACCTCCAAAGTTTTTCGCACAAGGACAGTTCGCTCCGTCCTGCGTTACATAATGGAATATGACGGCGAATTGCGGTAGAAAATGCGAATGCAGGACACTGTTCTGTTTAGAAGAAGGATACACCTACAAAATGACACCCATTGAGTCCCGTTATCTTCACCAGAACAGCTCGGCAGGAGGCGTGGAAACTTTTGGTACCTGCTGTCAAAAGTGTCTCCTCGCCGAAAGTTTTTCGCCCAAGCCCATGTCGCTGCGTCCTGCTTAACATAATGGAATATGACGGCGAATTACGGTAGAAAATGCGAATGCAGGACACTGGTCTGTTTAGAAGAAGGATACACCTACAAAATGACACCAATTGTGTCCCGTTATCTTCATCAGAAGAGTTCGGCAGGAGGCGTGGAAACCTTTGGTACCTCCAAAGTTTTTCGGCCATAGACAGTTCGCTTTCGTCCTGCGTTACATAATGGAATATGACGGCAAATTACGGTAGAAAATGCGAAAGCAGGACTCTGGGGCCATATGCATAAAACTACTTAAGTATGAAAATCCCAAGGGATTCCCTCAAACCACCACTAAAGTGGAAATCTTAACTTAANGACAGTTCCCTTTCGTCCTGCGTTACAGAATGGAATATGACGGCGAATTACGGTAGAAAATGCGAAAGCAGGACTCTGGTCTGTTTGGAAGAAAGATACACCTACAAAATGACACCAATTGTGTCTCGTTACCTTCATCAGAACACCACGGCAGGAGGCTTGGAAACTTTTGGTACGTCCGAAGTTTTCCGCACAAGGACAGTTCGCTTTCGTCCTGCGTTACATAATGGAATATGACGGCGAATTACCGTAGAAAATGCGAAAGCAGGACTCTGGTCTGTTTGGAAGAAAGATACACCTACAAAATGACACCAATTGTGTCCTGTTACCTTTATCAGAACAGCTCGGCAGGAGGCGTGGAAACGTTTGGTACCTCCTGTCAAAAGTGACTCCTCACCCAAAGTTTTTCGCCCAAACCCAGTTCGGTCCGTCCAAAAAATGTCCTGGGTCCATCCAATAAATCGAAAATAATCCTGGCGAATAGGAAAAAACACCTTAATTTTCGGGCGGAAGCTATTTTCGGTCCCTCCAAAAAATGTCCTGGGTCCATCCAATAAATCAAAAAATAAGCCTGGCGAATAGGAAAAAACACCTTAATTTTGCGGGCGGAAGCTATTTTCGGTCCCTCCAAAAAATGTCCTGGGTCCATCCAATAAATCGAAAATAAGCCTGGCGAATAGGAAAAAACACCTTAATTTTCGGGCGGAAGCTATTTTCGGTCCCTCCAAAAAATGTCTTGGGTCCATCCAATAAATCGAAAATAAGCTCAGCTCAGCGTGCGTGCATGCAGAATGAATGGGAAAGTGAAAAAATCATGAGCGCACGCGAATAACCCTAAAGCGTTAAAAAATGGCATTTTTTAAGACTTGGGGTTATTCGCGTGCACTCATGCGGAACGAATGGGAAAGTGAAAAAATCATGAAATTTAAATCGGTTCTGCATGAGCGCACGCGAATAACCCTAAGTGCTAAAAAATGCCATTTTTTAAGACTTGGGGTTATTCGCGTGCGCTCATGCGAAACCGATTTAAATTCCATGATTTTTTCACTTTCCCATTCGTTCCGCATGAGCGCACGCGAATAACCC
>NMRB01000529.1:154647-173169 GCA_002633025.1 Notospermus geniculatus
AGCAACACATGTATATCAGGAGGGAGCTTTGAATGATGACTGAATGAGTTACTTCACCAACTCAAACCTCGCTGAAACTTCCAATGATGAAAGGCCTTTCTATTATATTTTCACTGCACCCCCAAAAGGAGTTACATTAATATTGAAATATAATCGAAAGACCTGAACTCATCATTGCAAGTTTCCTCCTATATCAAGCCGATTTCACCAGGCTGCCTACCGTCTTAGGTATCCACTCTACGGCCCGAAGGAAGTTTCTGACAATGCCCAAGCCTCTCCACAGACTAACTGACACACCTGTAACCAGGGAGAAGAAATCTCCCCACCTTTGAGGACTTTTAGCTTTCTCTCTGGATCAATGCTCACTTTGCACTTGGCTGAGTCATGCGAATGTTGTTTATCCAATGTTGGATTCCTCTTAAAATAGGCTTCCTCTCTGTTTTCAGAACACCACCAATATGAGAGGGGCTTGGGGCATGCATTGCAGGGGTGGTGGGTGTGTTTCAGAGGTCCAAGGAGCAAACACCCAATATATAAACTACATACATGTACCAGGTACATGTATTTCAATCTGTACCAATCAGTACTGGTAACACTTGGCGGCCATATTTGTAGTCCGAGTGGCGTAATCGTATGGATTCCTATATCACATACATGTACATGTATACTCATACGATGATAGAAAGGTTCAAAGGTACAGACAAGGTCTCAAATTGACGTAAAAGACAAAGATTTGTGCACTTTTGCTGTACTCTCAACAATGACCTCGGTCTGAAACTGAATGACATGACGCAGACAACCCCACAAGAGTGACTTCAAAAACGCTGCGTCAGAGTCGACCATGGCTGAATCATGAATTGCGCCACATCACCCGGTTTCAGATTGAGATTTTGGCAGAAGTGCGCAGATCATGCTAATTTTGAGATTGGTCTACCACCATTCTCAAAATTTTGAGAATGGTCTACAGCCACCCCCGATTCACTGGATGTTCGTATTTCAGCAGGAGTTTGTGTGAGCGGATGAAGAGGAGCGAGGTAAAAACCCCTGCTGTGGGAGGATGGAAAACCCAGACTAGACTTTTTCACGATATACATGTACAAAATGAGACCCGATAGCAAAAGCAGGCACATATGGCAGGTGATCATCACTGGTCACGATTTACTCAAGTTCAGCTTATAACTGCTGTCGACTACTATTTGTCAACCTCCAGAGACGTACATTTCAGCTGTTGTGTTGTAAGCCGTTAACTATTTCGTCGCTTGCGACTTGCGCCTATTCTTGCCAAATCGGGTCACATATATGATTCTGAATTCACAAATTCTCAACTTTACAGCAGATTTCATCATGGATTCCCTAAATGCTATTTGACTGGCTAAGGTGGAAGAGAAATAGTGACCCTAGTCATGGAGGTATAAAATTATTTTATACCTCCATGCCCTAGTCCACGAAGACTAAATGCATTACCGAACCGAGCATACCAGTGCATTAATTTGAATGGCTTGCTGAGTGAGGTAACCTCCTCTACTGAATTTGCACTTTCTGCTGACAATATCTACCAAATAATACTAGTATTTTATACAGACATACTAAATAAACATCAAGGGATTTCAGTGACATTCACAGAATACACATCTAACAAGTCGCCCATGGGCGATGCGCTCAGCTGACATGTGAATTTGATTGATGAAGCAGTTCTCAAGTTATGGAACAGAATGCCCCATCCATGATCGTCACCTGGCAGTCATTTAGGCTATTATAGGCCTACTGGAAGTTGGAGCACAACCAAAATCAATTGGATGCATGATCTGACACAAATGACACTAGCCTACGCATGGTAGGCCTAATATGAAGCTAATGACCAAGCCGTTCTCAAGTTAGGCCTATTATAATGGAGCAGAGCACAAAGTCCAAGGTGGTCACCAGTTGGCCATACTGCCATTCATTGGAAGTTGGGAGCTGATGATGACATGATGAGATCAATAAAGCATGGTGAGCTGTGCAGAAAGGCTGTTCTTGCTTTTACTTCAGTCAGCACCACAGGGAAGTTTGACATCATCCACAGACAGCATAAAATGGTGACATCATCAGCAGTGCATAAAGGCTATTCTTGCTTTCCAGTCAGCACAAGCCCACAGGAAGTAGTTTGACATCATCCACAACATAAATGGTGACATCATCAAGCGGGAAATTCAAATACCCCTGTTTCATATTTCTGCAGATTGTGCCCCCTGGTGGACAAACATAAAAAAAATTACCCCCACAGAATGTGAAGAAATAATCAAGCTATGCAACCTATCAATTACAGTTTGATGTATTTTCTCTAGACTGAGTTATTTGGATTTTTTATTTTACGGAAAATGCCCCCTGAAGAGCAGAATGTAGGTCAAATCGCAAAAAATTTTGGTTCTGTTTCGAGTCCTCCCTAGGGCCTACCTCTTCACCAACTTTCATGACTCTGGGCCTTGCGGTTGCGAAACGTGCCAGTTTAACGGACGACACACAGACACACACACAGACGGACGCCACTCAGTATACATATGACTAGCTCCGCTGACCTTTGGTCAGCTGAGCTAAAAACACAGGCGTGCTGCCCCTTAGTGCTGGCAACTGATGCCTAATGCGAGGGTCCGTGGGTTCGAATCTGGTAGGAAGCAATGTCTTTCACCTTAGAAACCCATTTCTATTTCATATTCTATAAAAACATGCCAATAAGCAAGAAGTCAATCTCCAGAATTCACGAATTTTCAACCCCAACCGGGGTCTTTTTCAAGTGGAACTTTACAATTTGAAACTCTAGAAGACTTCAGATTGTAAAGAGTTTCAGATTGTAAAGTTCCACTTGAAAAAGACCCCAGTTGGGGTCGAAAATTCGTGAATTCTGGAGATTGACTTCTTGCTTATTATCATTTTGTGTGTCAATTTTGTGCTATTCTGTATCTTGGCTATAAAAACATGCAGGTACATAAACCATGTATACAAAAATACTGAGTAAAATCATCTTTCATGGATAATTACCAGTACAAGTCTTGACTGTACTAACAAAGAATTCGAGTAGGAAAAAATACTTGGACATTTTCTTGTCCTTTGTTCAGTCAAATGTATTAAGCAAGTATATTGCATGGCAGACTAGAAAACATTTGAAATACAATGTAAAACTGCATATTAAGTACACTGCCTTGACTAGATAATACATCTACACAAGTGAAAAGGGCTGTTCATTTTCGTCACTTGAGGAATCTGAGTTGTGATCCTTGGGAAAACGGAAAAGCTATGCACTTGCAAATTGCAGGGATTATTTGTTGTATTGTACAGAATATTCGCTGCAATTTACAGCTTCATAGCTTTCTCCATTTCCTCAAGGATCACAACACAGATTCCTCAAGTGACAAAAATGAACAGCCCCTTTTGGCCCTATTCAAAAAGGGAGTTTAAAACTCGCCTGTGTGTAACTTGGGCAAATGCATGGAAAATTCCTGTGCACTGGTTGAAGTTACACGCTTTTAAATCTTAAACACCTGCTACGAAAATGGCCCTCCATGCATATGCCCAAGTTACCGTATACGCAAATATTTCCGCGAATAAAAATTACCGGGAAAATCGCGAACAGGTCAATACCCCCGTGAATTCTATTACACGCGAACCATTTTCCAATCGCCGACGATCCCGTAATACATCGTGGTTTGCACTGAATTACACCACGCACCATTGAAAATGCAGTGTTTTTGAAATCTTACATCGGACCCCAACCGCGAATATTTATCCACGCGAAAGTACTTACGGACCCCAACCACTAAATATTTAGCCGTGAAAATATTTGCGTATACGGTATGCCGGTAAGTCTTCAACACTCTTCACGAATACGGCCCTTCTTCAGAGATACACAGTGTCCCCATCTCCAGATCACTACAACTTCAGAATGGCATATCCTGCATCTTTATAAACTGTTGAAAAGTGGGGCCGTGGATTTTTGTGAAGTATCATGCATGTCGATGGACGGTCACGATTTCTGTCGTCTTCTAAATCCCAGATTTCTTGCATAGAACAGCCATTACTGAAAAACAGAAGAAAAGCATTATGTGCAGGGCTTTCATTAAGCCTGCGTATGGCGTCTATTACGCATGTAAACTACAGAAATGACGCCAATATAAATAACACTGAAGTCTCCAAAACGCAGATAAATTCAACTAGAACTGTGAAATTTGCTTGCAGCAAATTTGATGGTCCCAACATCAGAAAATGCAAACTGAGTGAAGAAAGGGCAAGGAGGGATATAGCGGGGACCGTCTTCAGAGATCAGAGGAAGGGCAAAGTGGTCGAGCTGGATACGGATCCATCATATTTACCAGCCAGAAGCAGAAAAAAACAACTGAGGGAGCTATTTAACTTCATCACTTCAGAATAAAACAGTCTTCAAAAACCATCGAAAGTTAACTTTTTTTAAACTATCTAACCTTTCAGACCTGGATACAAGTATTCACTACTCAATGGTACTGGTTGATTTTGAGGCCATTGAGTGGTTTTCATGCAATCGTGTCCCAATTGAGTGTGGAAGAAGAAGAAATAAAAATTTCCTACCTACCCAGTGATATCAAGATGGTCCCTACATTGATATGTAGGGACCATAATGATACGCTGACAGGGGAAGTGTGGAAGTGTCCCATCTCTATACTCAGTCCATTTATGCCAGTAGGACCCCGGCTGACGCAGGTATCAAGATTGGGAGTCGCGCGCCGGCCAAATTTTCTTCAACACGCCCAATCACTGCCTAGCGCAGCTGACAATAGAACTGGGGATTCCCGTCGCCCATGGCAACTAAAACACTCCTGGTACCGGTAGCAGCATACGAAGGGAAGATTTGACCCTAGTAAAATACAACAAGAAGTCATGACCCCCAAAAAGAACTGCTGGAAGTCTAAAGACCCCAGCATCTTCCCAAATTGACTTCCATAAAAAAAATTGTGGAAGTCATGACCCAGGTAGGGAAAAAGTTAATGAAAGCCCTGATGTGATGTCTTGTCTTGAAGTCATAAGCATGAGTATATACATGTATAGGCCTACTCATGGTATCAGTTAAGTTGGGATGAAACTTTGATACATTTTCTCTTACCCTGATCTTCTAGCACACCAGTTCTCTTCCAGTATGAAGTAGTCTACTTGTAACTTCTTTAAAATCTTCTTCACGTCCTGTGGACGCTTGCGGCTGTATGCAGAGTAAACCATTTTCGTCCTCTCTCTTAAATCAGCGTCCTCATAATGTGGATGGTTGACTATGGGTCTTTTTGTAACGAGTTTAATAGTGGCCATGGTAGGCATTGGCCCAGCAAATACTGCATCTGGAAAAAAAAATTCAAACAGTGCACACAAGACGTCCAAGTATATCAAGAATATCATCTGCAATAAGGTGCAATATTGAAGCAATTTCAATAGGAGCAGTCAGCCGCGCATATTGCCAACAGATGGCAGCAAAGTTCTAGCGGACCAATGTACAGGAAAATCTACGTGATTGCTGCTCGACCAATAATGACTGGGTCCGTATTGGGCCGTAGTGACACCTATTGAATTGGGCCGTCGTGACACATATTGGTCAACTCGCTGGCAGCTCCTATTGACAAAACTAGGCCTATGTCTCAGGCAGGCAGTGATCCAGGGGGTGGCATGCTACAGACAAAACTTGTAGAGATGACCTCTACAATGAGCAACACATCAAGGATGAGAAAAAAATCTTCAGAATTGACAATGGAAACATGAAGTTACTGACAGGCACCCATTTCATGATCCATCACTTCCCGAACTGTTTACATTTCACATCATGAAAAGCAAAAAAAACTGGACTTACCCTGTGGGGTATTCTTCTCGATCCATGTGACCAAGTTCTCCATCGGAGTATTGCTGTATTCTCCCACGATACTCCACTGATGTCGCAAGTTCCCTATGCCTTGGTAACTCATCAACGCCAAGATGACGACGACAGCAGAGATCTGATTCCTTGAGTCCTTGAAAATATTTCCAAAGAACTGAAAAGGAAGAAATAGTGCAAACATATGATGGTGAGACAGAGTTCTCTTGTAAATTTTGGACGAACACAAAAAAATGGACTGAAAAACTCCTACACAGTCCATTTCGGCATTCAAATTCACAGCGGCATGACCAACCAGTCAAATTTATTCACCAGAGAATCTAATCACTCTAAAAGAAAACAGCCTATAGACGATTCTCGAATTCGTACATCTGCACTTCCGTCGAAATCTCAACCAGAACCTCAATCTGAAACCTAGACGCCATCCATGATTCAGCAATGGTTGAGTCTGATGCAACGTCTTTGACATCAATGTCATGGGGTTGTCCGCATAGCGTCATTCACTTTCGGACCGAGGTTATGGTTGAGATTTCGGCGGAAGTGCAGAGATCTTGGTCGTTTACGTCAATCAGAGATCAGTCTATTGCTATTTGCACTAGAAAGAAATTCCAAATAACCATTTCCTCCTCACCTTTTGAGAAGCTAGTAATGATGTCATGAGGCACATGTGGGGTGTCCAAAACAATTTTAACCTCATGATGATTATGGCCATTACTGTGTAGGCAGCGAGTTGAAACACATGATATATAATCTGAAAAGATTGATGGGAGATGAGTACATTGGTAAGGGGAGGCAAGACAATGACGAAACCACACGTATCAGGTTTTCTTGCTTCCAACTGTGTTCGTTTGGCAAGAACATTGGCTGGATGATCCCCATGTAATTCTTTCAAATTTATCAATGTACTTTGACGGACCATGAAAAAATGCATTATCTACAATCTATTATCTCAAACAGTCAAAGAACTCACCTCAGCATTTGGTTTAGACCTATGTTTTCTGAAAACAAAAAATTTAAAACTGCGGGTGAAATGGTCAAATGGAAGAGTATTCTCATATCTCGGCAAACCCACATTATTATTTTGTCCCCCAAGCACATACATGGTGGTAATGGCAACACTTTCAAGTTTTGAATTCTTACAGGAATATGTCAAATTTGAGAAAGTCATGGTAAGAAAATGGAGTGGGGAACCGGAGGAACTAACGTCACGACGTGGTGCTGTGAGCGGTGCGACCGAAGTTTCTTTTTTCTGATGTTATTTCCATTTATTTCTGGCGTGGTCGCCTGTACACCATCTTGTAGCAGATGGAAATGTCTGCAATTTTGCAATGCTTTTTTCCTTAAAATAAAGACATAGATGACGATTCCGGCAACGTCTTTATCTCATTTTTCCTGTAGAAAATGTACAGCTCATTTTTTCATGACGCAACGTCAACACCTAAAACGACGTCACGTCAATGACGTTGTTTCGGTCGCACTGCTCGCAGCGCCGACCTGTCGGGATTTCCAGCACGTGGGTTCCTCATTGTTAAAGTGCACATTGTTAGGAAAGAATCAGTCAAGTCAAATTTGCAAATATGAAAGAGGGATCAAACAGCTTGATAAGTAAGTGACCAAATATCACACCGAATTTGAATTTCACATTATTTCAGCGAGGATGTACTCACATTTCTTCTGGCTCTGAGCTATTTTCAGAATTATTGTTCTTCCAGCTTTCGAATTCATTCCTAAGGACTTGATAGAAAATCATGATGAGCACCACACAGACACATGGAAGGAGTAATGTCCGTAAAACACGGCCTGGTGTCTGAAATAATAGGCAAAGGTTAGGAAAGACCTGTCCAAGTTTGGGAATACTACAACATAACTTGTCAGTTAAGCCAATGTTCTGGCCACACACATTGCCTTGTCAGAAGTTTCAAACTAACATGGAATGACATTCATTACATTTACAGGAAAACCTTGACATGGAAATCAGTCAACTGGCATGCAAGCTGTAACCGTTTTTCCCTGGTTACTTACCGCTGCCTCCATAAAGTCAAATTCCACAGCACAAGTGTATAACTTGGTATGGAAGTTGCTGAAGTTTGTAAACTTGCTCTTTAGAATATCACCGATATGTGCGTCATCTTTCACGGAAAGAATTTTTGACATCATAAATTTGACAAGGATGATGCCGCCGAGGAATGAGATACCCTGTGATGTCCATATTAGCAAACGTATCTTGAGTTTCTCCAGTATTGGTTCCAGGCTAAGTAGAATCTGAAATGTGTATCAAGTGTGCAGTTTATTCTAGAGAAATGAAGTCAAGTGTAATCTTTCAGAAAGTTAAAGCGAATCGACAGTCGTTTTGTAAACAGAAGGATGATGTTTGTAAACACTGCCCTCACAGCCAATCAGAATGCAATTAGTGTTTGTAAACAAAGATTTGTCCCCTTTTGCATTCAAATGTTTTGGCTGACACATCGCTTTAACCAGTGGTTTACAAGAAAACTGCTCCCTGTTTATCCCGAGGGCTAATAATGAATGACTTTTCGCCCACAAAGCAATGAACTCTGACTGCAGCATTTGGCAATTCCCGCACAGCGACCTTGCACAAGATCCATGGCACAGACGATCCATGGTGCAGGTTGAGGTGGGACAGGTACAATCAAAAGGATAACTTTTCCACTTACGGGTGCAGTGACAAGGGCAGCGAAGAAGAATGACGTGAGCAGCATCTCATTTCCAAATAAGAAGACGTAACTCACTAAGAGACCAAGCTGGAATAAAGAGCAAGAAAGAGATGTATAAATAATGCACAAATCCACGTGGACACACACATAATGCATGAAATCCACGTGGACATACACATAATGCATGAAATCCACGTGGACATACACATAATGCACGAAATCTACATGGACACAGAAGATGACGTCATCGCAGAAAAATTCGCCGTCTTGACAGTCAAATTGTCATCAAATGATGTTGTCAACCCACGTGGTGAACTTTGCCATCGCGCAAGTGGAGTGTGTATGAGTTCAACCCATGACGTGATCTACACTTGGCACATTTTTTCATCGACGTCAGTATGGTGGACCACCGGTTAAACGTGACGTCACAATGAGCCACTGCACAAGCTTTATGGGCCGTATGCACCAACGAAGATTATCTTGAACTCAGGTTGAGCCACAGCTTTTCAATTGTTCAGGTTTGCCAGGGCATGATGTGACCTTGGAGGAATTATACTGACAGGAGGAACAACTGGCCGGTATCAAAGGTCCCACGATCATCGCCGCCCCTCTTAATTACCCTGCTAATTACACCCCACTTCACACCTTCCACACCTGCGCTCGAGCTCCAGTGCACCGTCGGGGATTTCCGTCATCTTCGGCAATGATCGGCGTGTGGCAACAAAACAAGAACAAAGCCAAGATGGCCGCCCGCTGTGAATTCGGACTAAAAATGGGCAGATTTCGAACGAGGACTTCGATCTGTGGGCAGCATCGGGCACCATCTTGGTAAACATTTTTCGAATCTACCAATATTCCTCTAATTAAAAGCCTAAATTTCATTCGCCGGAACCTTCCGGAAAGTCTTCGTTTGCGTGATTTAAATCTGCTTACCTTCCATGTTCATTTGTCCCACTTGGTTTGGAAAAACATGAATAAAATTCGTAATAATTGACCGATTTTTTTGCGACTGATACTGTTTCAAAGCTACGATTCTCTACTACTGGAAAATGTCCACTGCGCATAGGTTCTGTCCAGTGAATTACCTCATTTTTCTACTGCGCATCCACAGAAGAGTGCCAAGCCGAACCGACGAGTTTATCCCACAGTCTGTAGATGGCGCTGTTCGCGACTCCACGCGGCGATTAACGTGGAGTACAAAGGGCAGTACACGATCGATAAAGCAAACACTGTAGGCTTTTGATGTGTATTGTTTTCGGGGCGGCTTAATTGGCGTGTTTGGAAAGGGATTAGTGGAGTTGTTCCTTCTGTCAGTATAATTCCTCCAAGATGTGACAATGGAAAAAGTTTTGGCTCAACCTGAGTTCAAGATAATCTTCGTTGGTGCATACGGCCCTATGTGTTATGGTAGGTAGGTAGTTTGGTATGGTAGGTAGTTTTTTGCTATTTTCTGGTCATTCTTAACTTCAGAAAATATCATAAATCAAGCACTTACCCCCTGTCCGAGAACGATGACCCTCACTTTATGAGATCCGATAAATTGAAGAATATAAATGGCAAATACTGACATAGTTTGGGTCAGAAGGGCGAACTGGGCAAATTGCCACGGTAACATGAAGCACACGGTGGCCAAAGCGATCAGAAGACTATGTTTGGAATCAGGTCGTGGAGTTCTGGAAGACGGGAGAAATATTGTACCGGTAACATGTTTTATTCTGTAACACTATTATTAACAGTTAAAGAACATAGGGCACTGAGGGCATCAGTATCAGATTTTATGGGGTTCTATAATCTAAGTTTATGTTCTTTGTTAATTGTAAATTGTTGGACATGACGGATCAATGATTATAGAGTGGAAATGCAGTTACTCAAATGTGACCCACTCTAGGTAAGTAGTCACAACTGAGGAAAGGGTTAACGGCCTTACAACACAGCAGCTGAAATGAACTTATCATATCATATCATTTACCGGCGTCGTAACCCTGTTGGGTTTTTGCCGGAGGTATGGAGTCCACGACAGGCTACAGTCCACCTGTGTGGGGACTTTTACTTGCCCTGGCATAGACACTCAGGTACAAGGGACCACAGCTTTTAGTCCCATCCGACGGACCCTCGAGTTTTTCACATTTTTTGTTTCACAATTATATGCCTTCACCCGGAGTCGAACTCACGCCGACCCATTGCACAGTTTGGAAGTCAAGTGCGCTAACCACTCGACCACCGGGCTTAGACATCTCTGCAGGTTGACAACAGTAGTGATAATATCGAGTAAACAGATGACCAATGATGATCACTCTGCGACAAGCGCCTGCTTATGCCGGAGCAGGTCACAAATTTGGACACTGATGCCCTCAGGTAATTGTAAATTGATCTAAAGGGATGTGAATAAGGGATCGTGGAAATATAAGTTGAGCCAAATCCATTGGATTTGCGACCAATTTTTGACACTTTTATGCTGTACTGAAGGGGAAAACCAGATCATTGGACAGGCCAAGTATAGGCCTACATGTGCTTTCACCACAGAACACAAACTTACTTGATGACATGAGTGACTAACAACATCTGGATTACAAGGAATGGATAAGCGAAACTTTCTCTAAGAGGTACTGACCACTGAACCCTGGTGCACTGAAATAAACCATAATCGTCGTTATCATATTATGAGATGATAAAAAATAAGAAAGCAAGCAATACTTGTGAGATAGAAAAAAAAAACTACAGTCTATGATGATGAATGAAACACATGCAACTTCTTTTCCAAGGCCTTGAGACTGACATGACTTATTAAAAGGCCTGCAATAACTGTATAGATGTGCAGGGCTCGAAAATAGTCTGGAGCTCTGGAGCAATAGCTCCTCGGAAATGGCCTTCTGCTCCAGACAACTGCAATGTCTGGAGCTAAAAAGAGTGCCGGGCATAACTGGCATAATTTACATACAAAGAATCAAACAGGTTCAGAATGAAATGGTCCATGGACCATGTGCTCACCCGTAGTGTAATGATAGAGAGAGCGTATTGATGGGTGCCGTGTTGATCAGCAATGATATAAAAATGAAGAAATTCGATAACACCTTTTGAAGACCTGATGAAGACCTAGGTCATCTGACCTAGGGGTATATACATGTACTGTATATACCAAGTTTCAGATCAGTAGCTCCAGCGGTTACGAAACGTGCCCTGCTAACGGACGACGACGACGACGGCCGACGATGGACAACGGACGCCGCAAGACGACAAAAGCTCACGGGTGAGCTAAAAATTGCATCGTGCACCAGTGTGAAAGACCCCTGGAGCTGTTTTTAGCTCTAGGGTGAAAAACCTTATTTTCGAGCCCTGATGTGCATGTGTACATACCTCCCCGTGATTGTAAAAGAATGACACAACAGCCAGTATGCCTCCAAACACACTCCCACTTAGATATGTTCCAAACAGGAAGAATACAGCCATGTTGATCCCATGCAAGAGGAATGTATTCTCAACATAGAAATACGCCGAATCTCCCAAACCTGCAATAAAATAGAGAAGACAATTCTTAAATTACATTTGTCAGAATTCAGCTCAACTTAGATTTCCAAGATCATCATATCCCTCTGGACCAATCTACAATTACCTGAGGACACCAGCGTCAGAATTCGGCTCAACATGCCTATGGTCAAAAATTTATAAGGCGAGCGACCCTTAGCTTTCGCTAAATTCACAACTACTGACAGATAATGACAAATCATTTTTTCGCTGGTCACCCGTCCACAGACAACCTGAATTCCAGAAGCTGCTTGTCCGCATCAAATGATGCTTCTTGTCCATAGGCCTAGATGTTAGAATACATCAACATGTCATGATAAAGTGGCCTCTCAGAGGGTATTTGTCCATGGACAACTGACTGGAGGAAATGACTTGTCCGTTTGGGAAAAGCAGTTGTTCCGGGCGCCCGGACAACTGATTTGCCGTTCACTGTACTGACAGGGTGTCTACAGCCTGTGGAGCACCAAATTTAAGACCTTTTTAAGACCAAATATCGGCAAAATTTAAGACACATTTTCTTCTACACCTCCCCCCGTTTATAGATACCCAACTGGGTTTCTACCAGGAAAAAACGTGATAGGGGTCAATGTGGCTGGGAAAGGCAGATGCCTAGGCGAAGGGGGGTCTGTGGGGCCCTCCCCCAGGAAAATTTGGATTTTAGAAGTCTTGAGATTAATTTCCCGGCATTTCAGAGCCAAAATTAAGACCTTTTTAAGACCTTCTTACAAAAATTGCCAAATTTAAGACTTTTTAAGGCCTTAAAAATGGAAGTTCCAAATTTAAGACTTTTTAAGACTTGTAGACACCCTGATCTGAGGTCATGCCGCAAGGACCAAGCAGAAAGTCCTCAGTATGAAACTGTCAGTCCAGCGAACTTACCATACCTTCACAACTTATAATAGGTGGCAAATCATTCCCCCGGTTTGTCTGCCAGCACTCCGTTGTCTGAATCTTCATGTATGAAGTCACGGCATCGAAAATTCTATAACCTATGGCAAGGACGACCTAAAAAAGAGAGGGGCAAAATGAAGAGGAGGCAGCTGACAAACAATCCATCACTATTTAAGTTGATCTCTGTGTTTAGGCAGAAGTACCGGCAGCACAGTAGTACCGTACTGGTCCAAAAGTATATTTACAGGTGCCGAACTAAAGTTTCTGAAAATCCAGGGAACTGCCGCACGAAGAAAAGCACGTTCACCATTCTGAGAAGGCCTGCTTGACAGTGAATTAGGATGATTCTTTTTGAGCCTATTTTGAACAAGTTTCTTCCAGACAGGCCCACATAGCATGATTGTCCTACCACAAAAGTTAAATGACTGGATAGCTGGAACATTTTTAAGCATGTGCATGGAAAAACAGAACACAAGAACTTTGAGCCTCAATCAACCTACCTCTGGATAAAGATTAAATCGTTTCAGAGTGTTGATGGTTTTTGGAAACTCTGTGATGTTATCATACATGATCTCATGAAGCCCACTGAGGAAGGTTGGAGAGACAATCATGGTTTTGTAGTATGAATAATAAAGACCCTGAAAATAAAGAATGCAAGTTAAAAACTTATCCAAAGAAGGAGAAAGCACAAAAATTGACACACAAAATGATAAATATCAAGAAGTCAACTTCCAGAAACTTGCAAATTTTCGACCCCGGTTCCTCAGACACTTTTCAGTTGGAGAGACCAGAAAAGACAAAAAAAGTTTTTAAAAAGTTAAAAACTTGAAACAGATAGTAGTCGGTGACAATGATCACAATGATTATATCCACAACATAATAACAGGCACAACCCAACAGTCTACAAGTACAAACCAAAACTTGCTGCAAATGACAGAACTTACCATTTCAGTCCTGAATGACAACTCTCTTTCAAGTTCTGATAAATGTGAGAAGTGTTTGTCACTCTCAAACATCCCTGCTATGTGATTTCTGGAATGGAAGTCAATTGGAAATGGCTTCATTAGTCGTCTTTCACTTTTCAGAATGGCAAGCTACATGTATGTTGGCCTACAACTCTTTGTCATTGTAAACTTGACTTTATATTTACATTATTTCTTTTTTTTCATTCCCATTCTAGTCTACAGGAAAGTTCGTCATGTTGTGGCATTTTTAACATATTCCAATGACCGATTGATATTTCTTCAGACAGCACAGAGAAAAAATAATTTACGTGTATAACACATGTATACATGACAAAATTGACATCTTTGTTCAAACCACACCATGTCATCTTTAAACAATGAGAAGTGAAACAGCTGTTACAATCAATGAGCTAATTTGATTTTGAGCAGCACCAGATGCTGAAGTCAATTGATCACAATGTCACACATTGGTCTGTGGTAGTTATACAACATGTCCATTTGCACGAATGGTTCACAGAAATTTAAGTGCAATGAAGCACCATTCAAAATAGGTCCATATTTTCAATAATAGCTACTTGATACCTCGCTAATGAATTTTTGTTGATACTGACATGGACGTCATTTAGTTGGTCAGTGGGAAAAACGACATTAAACCAAGAATATCCTAATATCTAAAAGGCAATTTTACATGTGTGTAGGCCTAGGCCCCCATTGCCCTATTGTAGGCCTACAACAAAAAAAGTTTGGTCGAGTGGGCCTAGGACCTATTCATTCAAAGTGAATCTACATGTACCAGTGTTTCATACAGAGGGGGGACAGGGGGATTTATCCCCCCCCCCCCATGATTGAGGCAAGGGGGATATCCCCTCTCAAGTTTGCAGACTAACCTTTTTCAAATATCACTACATGTATTTTCACTTCAGTAGTGTTTTTCTTTAATTTGTTACATTTCAAATGCAATTTTCTTGCAGAAGGAAGACTAATTTTGCATTTTGGATTGTAAAAAATGGTTCTGGNTCTCCCCCCCCCCCCACCACCTTGAAAATCCTGGCGGAAACCCTGTGACTACCAACTCAAACACCTCTTACCTGTGTAGATAGCCAGAGATACATGCTGAAAATTAGTGAAGAAAGAAACATGTTAGCATGCCATTTATCTGTTCTCTCATCTCTATCTAGGCCTAGGCTACGCTAGCCCTTCCATCATCAATAGGTATAGGCCCTACCGGTATCAACATGATCAATCAAAATCTGACCGGTACCAGTACGTTTTCTATCATCCAATTCTTCATGATCAGATAACAGATTAGACAATCATAGCGGCAACAGGTAATTTCATTCAGAAATCAGGATTCTTCCGTATTGTAATTTTTACCGCATAAGCGCTCCATATTACAGTGAAATCGACAAAACTTACCACCGCACATTACCAGCACAAAATACAGCACATTCTGTTTGTTCCACGAGCCGGAATCTAACTTCTCTGCACTCTTGGCACCATCATCCATTCGCCTCGTGCTACCGTGCCGTCCATGCGACACTTTACCGTGCAAGTTTTTCGATGCATTTTCCGACATTTGTGCATGTTTCCTCTTCCCCGCCATGTTGACGAGAGAGCCACGGGGCCGAGTCTCGCGCATGTGGATACGCCTAGGTCTCACTACTCAGTGCGATAGGCCTACTGTGTGAATATGCCCGCCCACCCTTGGGGTATTGTACTGTTAGTATAATTATACTGTTAGTTTAATTCCTCCAAGCTACAATGTATATTATACACCCTTCCTTTCAGCCTATTCAAGCCTTACATTCACTAATTACATTTCTGTTAGGTTGAGCAACCACTTTTTGGGGCTTGTATTCTTTCCTTAATTGCTGTCACGTCCTGTTTGGATGGGATACTTCTAATCTACATTTGGGTTTCAGCTCAGACTGTTCTAGAGTTTCGGATTGTAAAGTTCCAGCCTGAAGAAGACCCCGGTTGGGGTCGAAAATTCGCAAACACTCTGGAAATTGCCTTTTCATTTATCATATATTGTGTGTCAATTTTTGTGCTTTTCTCCTCTTTGGACCCACCCAACATGACATGCCGAAACAGGGGGAACCACAATTTAAAGTACAATGAGACGGATCAGCGATTGTTTCTAGGCCTAGCCATGTATTTTAGTCCCTTTTAATCATGTAATCCATCGTGGAACAATCTTTTGATCAGACACTTTTTCCAGAGGGGCACTCTCAACTGTTACACCGGAATTTGATTGCTTGAGACTGACTACTCAATTTCCTTTTTTGGCCGCCCATATGTTCGCTATTTGGCACAGTGAGTGTTCATTTTCATGCATGGATGGACATGATAGCGGGCAATGACAGTCCGTGGTACCTGGTCTGGGCATGCTGCGCATGTTTATTCACAGACTTTATGACTGGTATGTAGTTTGTCGGCTACACAATAGCCTAGGGAAGGACAATTGAATCCTTCAGTAGGCCTAGTCAAACCCCAAGACAGGAGGGGCATTCATTTTGCATTCAAAACCGAATCAAATCCCATTCAATTCAAGCATGTCATTGTCAAGATTCAATTCATGAGTTCAATATTCAACAGTTCATGTTCAATTCAAGACGTCAGCATGCAGTCGGCTTGTTGTACCTTTTCAAGCTTTTGGTGTGATAGAATCTAGGCCTAGGCCTAATCATGCTAATCATATAAATGCCCCATCTTTCTGATATCCCTCCGGATTATTGTACGTCACAGGATTATCTTGGTCTCTCTCGAGTCCTATTAAAGGAGCACGGTATTGCCACTTTTTCTCGACAGCTGGCACCACTGCGCCACTCTCCAACCCAGGGACTAACTACGTAGGCCTACATTTTGTAGTGCATTTTTGTAGTTCGTCTTGCTGCCGCTAGGTGGCTACCTCTACATCGGCAGTCTAGGAGCACGGTATAGCGTTATTTGACTGCCGACGTAGAGGGTAGGCGTACCACCTAGCGGCAGTAAGACGAACTACAAAAATGCATTACAAAATCGGGTCAATTCGCTGACAACGTAGTTAGTCTCTGGTTGGGGAGTAGCGCGGCGGTGGCGCCGGCTGTCGAGAAAAAGTGGCAATACTGTCAGTGTGGCCCTTTAATTAACAAGATTAATGGACTGGTGCCGTTTAATCATGTTAAGCCTAATCCGTAGGCCTAAATGTTTCATTGTTTGTTGGGGGACATCACATATTGGGGACATTAGATTCTATTACACCGGTCAGTAAGGTAAGTAGGCCAAGGCCTTTTTTCCGCGATTCCACATGTGACATAACATACATTTGATTTGATATAGGCCTAGGCCTAAATGTACCTATAGGACCGAGGCTAGGCATGCTTTCATGTGTAATTCTTTTCATCATGTTCATCGTTTCAGTCAGGAAAATTTATTTCTCGCCTATAATGATAAGAAGTCTTCCTCCATCATCATGACCCGGAGTATGAACCCATTCCTCCTGCTTCTGATAACTGCCATCATCAGTGTTGTTCTCGACACGGTCCAGGCCTCGGCAGGGGACCGTTCTCTGGTCTACACACGATGTCTGTCGGACTGCAAGTATATCAACTGTCTTGGAGTCTCTGATGAGGTAAGTCATGTATGAGGGGGTTGACATCACAGGGACCCGGACCCACTGAACTACGTTGTGAGAGATGTAGGCCCTATAGGGGGAAACAGGGGCAATTCTTCCAAGTAGGGAGCTCCCTACTTGGACGAATTGCCCCTGTCCCCCCCCAGCATTCAAAACCGAATCAAATCCCATTCAATTCAAGCATGTCATTGTCAAGATTCAATTCGTGAGTTCAATATTCAACAGTTCATGTTCAATTCAAGACGTCTGCATGCAGTCGGCTTGTTGTACATTTTCAAGCTTTTGGTGTGATAGAATATAGGCCTAATCATGCTAATCATAATGCCCCATCTTTCTGATATCCCTCCGGATTATTGTACGTCACAGGATTAAAGGGTCTTGGTCTCTCTTGAGTCCTATTAAAGGAGCACGGTATTGCCACTTTTTCTCGACAGCTGGCACCACTGCGCCACTCTCCAACCCAGGGACTAACTACGTAGGTTTACATTTTGTAGTGCATTTTTATGGTTTCCGATCTCAAGATCGGAAACCATATAGGCCTAGTGTTTGGTCGTGGTGTCTGTCTGTGTGTGTGTGTGTGTGTCTGTCTGTCTGTCTGTCTGTCTGTTCAGTCTGTCACACCTGTAACTTTGTTCCTGCAAGAGCTACAGACCTGGAAATGTGACCTACCCCCAGGTTTCATGACCTGAGCTAGGCCTACAAGATGGAATGAAAATTTCCAGTCTCCGATACCTGGTTCATGGTGAAATTGACATATCAAAAGTTGAGATTTTGTCTGTCACACTTTTGTTTCTTGAATAACTTGTCTCCGACGCCAGGTAGAGCACTAGCAACAAGTTCCTTCCCTATGTTTATGGCCCTTGGCAAGATACTGGCATCAACAAATTTATTCTCCAGTGTCAGCATCATAATGATATTGATATATCAAATTTGATATTTTGACATATCGGGAGATCTGCCACAGTAAGTGACTTGAAACTGGTATCACAACATCAT
>NMRB01000529.1:173500-186289 GCA_002633025.1 Notospermus geniculatus
TCCCTGTTCCAGTTACGCAATCCTTCTCAAGGTCAGAGCTCAAGGTCACAGATAACTAGCTCTACAGTAGTAAACTTATCATCGGAAACCATAGACATCGCTCCGATGTCCTTTTCTTGTTGTAGTTCGTCTTGCTGCCGCTAGGTGGCTACCTCTACATCGGCAGTCTAGGAGCACGGTATTGATGGGGTATACTATTGGATCTCAAATGCGTTATTTGACTGCCGACGTAGAGGGTAGGCGTACCACCTAGCGGCAGTAAGACGAACTACAAAAATGCATTACAAAATCGGGTCAATTCGCTGACAACGTAGTTAGTCTCTGGTTGGGGAGTAGCGCGGCGGTGGCGCCGGCTGTCGAGAAAAAGTGGCAATACTGTCAGTGTGGCCCTTTAATTAACAAGATTAATGGACTGGTGCCGTTTAATCATGTTAAGCCTAATCCGTAGGCCTAAATGTTTCATTGTTTGTTGGGGGACATCACATATTGGGGACATTAGATTCTATTACACCGGTCAGTAAGGTAAGTAGGCCAAGGCCTTTTTTCCGCGATTCCACATGTGACATAACATACATTTGATTTGATATAGGCCTAGGCCTAAATGTACCTATAGGACCGAGGCTAGGCATGCTTTCATGTGTAATTCTTTTCATCATGTTCATCGTTTCAGTCAGGAAAATTTATTTCTCACCTAGAATGATAAGAAATCTTCCTCCATCATCATGACCCGGAGTATGAGCCCATTCCTCCTGCTTCTGATAACTGCCATCATCAGTTTTGTTCTCGACACGGTCCAAGCCTCGGCAGGGGACCGTTCTCTGGTCTACACACGATGTCTGTCGGACTGCAAGTATATCAACTGCCTTGGAGTCTCTGATGAGGTTAGTCATGTAGTAGGCCTACATGCCATGGGGTAGACATCAGAGGGACTGAACCACATGTTGTGAGAGATGATGTAGGCCCTATAGGTCCAGCGGCATTCCAACTTGGAAGAATTGCCCCCCCCCCCAAGACAATGCTTTCACAATCCCCACATTAACACATCCAGAAAACTAAGACCCAACTGATTCTAATGTTTCCAATTTTTTGCAATTCTGATTAAGCTGATGGAACCAAAAATTCATATGAACTTTTGATGAGACCCACTTAGAATCCTATATTATGATGATCCTATTTAACCCCTGTATTTAACCTTCAGGCTCAGCAGAAGTAATCGATTTTTCAGGACTATGCAAAGGCACAACCATTTTATCTCCGTGTCCTTCAATGGAAGTGTCCAAATGAGTGTCAGTATGACTGCATGTGGCAGGCTGTTGAGGCATATCAGAAAGATGGCTCAAAGATTCCACAATTCCATGGCAAGGTAAGAATGCCCCCAACTGACCTCACTCCCAAGGCAGAACAATGCCCCCAACCCACCTCACCTGCTTATCCAAACATCATCCATGTCGTCAAAAATTCATGAGTGAGCATGCGCTAATGAACTTTTGATGTCATGGTGGAAGTTTTGTGATTTCTTTCCAAACACTTGTAAAATCTAGAAATAAAAAAAAACTGGTAAAAGTCTAAGTACCGGTAAAGAACATTGACTCTGCTAAATACATTCTTTCAATTTCAGTGGCCATTTATTCGATTTTTCGGAATACAAGAGCCAGCATCTGTGATAGCTTCCATCTTGAATTTCATCAGTGTTGCCATTGGTTTACTGGGGTTGTGGACGACAGTATCGTCATGCACGCCAATGTTTTATGTGTGGAATTTTCATGGCCTGGTAAGTTGTGTGCTAGTAGTTGTAAGATTTTTATGAGCTATATTTATTTTATCTTTATTCTTTATTTTCTATCTATATTTTGTTTAATCTTTAACTTTATATTTTTTTATGTATTTATATATTTTTTACTTATATATTTTATTTTTTACTTTGTATTTTTTATCTTTATTTTTATTTCTTATATGTATTATTTATTCTTATTTTTATTCTTTACTTTTATTTTTTAATTTTTTTATTCATATTTTTATTTCATGTTTGGTTTTATTTTTATTTTTTAACATTTATTTGTTTTTATTTCTATTTTTATGTTTTTTTCTATATTTATAATTTGGCCAATAAATCCTCATTTACTTTCAGGTCTGTTTGCAAGCGTGGTTCTGGTCCGCTGTATTCCATACCAGGGATCTACCATTCACAGAGGTGAGTCCGATTGTTGGCAAGTAAAATGTAAAACACTCACTCCCAAATTAGGCTCTCATGTCACTTACAGTTCTTCAGGAATGCCACTTTGCCTTTGCAAAAGTTCCACTAACCTCATTTCCCAAGGTATTTCTTGGTCTAATTCCCCGTACCCTGCTTTAATGTTTATTCCTGATATTAGGCCACGTGTTTTTTATTTATTGGTTTACGGGACCGCCGACTTGCTTTTTCCAGAAATCAGAAAAAAAATAAAATCAGAAAATGACCCAATTTTGTTTTATTTTTGCCGACCGAACTTATTTTTTAAAATAAAAAATGATGAAGAAAATAAAATCTTGTTGTTTGCTTTGTTTAAACCCGCTGATGATGGCAAATGTCCGTGATTGAACTTCAAAAACGAAAATAAAATGAGAATTTTTCGTGTAACAGAGAAGCGAATGGCGCATTCAGCAAACTGACAACATACACATGTATGGATTCCGAATGACGGCTTTATTCCGCAAGAATTTTAATTCTTCCGGTCATCCATAGAAATTGGAGTCTAATTTTTATTTTTTATTTTTTTTTCGACCACCCGACCATAAATTCTGGACGTCATCTCCCGTAAACCAATAAATATAAAACACGTGGCCTAACTGATGAAAGAAGATCATCTTTTGTCAACTAAGCAGGTTTTATGCTTGGTTTCCATCCACCCTATGCCATCAGTTACATCTTACATATTACATAATACATATTACATAATACATCTTACATATTACATTGTTTTATGTACTGAGTTGTCAAATTTTGTTGCAGAGACTGGATTATTTTACTGCCCTCTCCCTTGTGATGTCCACTTTAATGTGCTTCTGCTTAAGGTATGTCAGTCTTTTTTGGTCTTTTGAATTGTCTGTGGCACCCCATCTGTCCTGGATCTGGTCAAGACCATTAGCTGTCCTGTTAATTTATCAAAAATTACAAGCCAGTGAACCAGTCCTACAGTGAGCATGACACTGGTCATTTGCATTACACAGCCAATTATTCTTCTGATCTGTTTTTTTTCAGATTGGCCAAAACACGCCCTCTATGGAAGTGCTTTGTGATTCCTGTGCCATTCATCCTCTACTACATATACCACTGTTACTATCTGACGTATGTCCGCTTTGACTACAGTTATAACATGATCATCAATTTAGCAGTTGGTGAGTCACATCATGAACAGAATATAAAATAGTCCTGAACATCATGAACAGAAATATTATTTATATAGAGGAACTTCACGTGACGTCATCATTGACGTCATAATTCGCACGTCAGCCATGTTGGACGTCATTTGAAGCTACGAATGCGTTGGACGTGACGTCCAACATGGCGGCATCTCGTCGCGGCAGTGACGTCACAATCGTCGCTGCACTTCCTCTATAGAAGGAGTTATTTAGATTGTAACTTTGATCATGTAGAGTGGTCAGTACAAGCAGTCATTTGGATCGTGCAGAGTGGTCAGTACAGGCAGTTATTTAGATCATGTGGAGTGGTCAATACAGGCAGTTATTTAGGTGAAAGTTACATGACAGTTCTGTTTTTCAGGCATTGTAAGTTCAACGTGTTGGACAGCATGGTGCCTTCGTCATTGGAAAGATCATCCCCATGTGAAGAAATGTTTTGCCGCCATGATCATAACCAATGTCGCCGTCCTATTGGAAGTATTTGATTTCCTACCAATACTCTGGGTGTTTGATGCTCACTCTCTTTGGCATTTTGGCACGGTACCTGTTGGGTTTCTATTTTTTTCGTAAGTACATGACGGCACTTTTTGCTGAAATCATTTACAGTTCGAAATAAATCTTGTAGTGGTGATTCTTGTGACTTCTTTGGCATAAACACTTCTTCAGATCATGTAGGCCCCAATCACACTGAGCTAGTTCTCAGTACGTTCTTGAAAATTTTGCCGAAGGGGCTCAAACTGTGTGCGAACGGAGTGGCATCTTTTTACAGTCTTTTTACGAACTTCATGGACGGGGAGGGTGCTCCAGCACTTCGAGACATTATTTGGCGAAGGGTTACTCGTTCTAGCCCGTTTTACGATTTTTTTTAGGACGGGGCAGGACATTTTGAGAACTACTTCAGTGTGACAAGCCCCATAGATTGGCCAATGATACAGGTAGATCGTAAAGATCTATGGAGATCACACGAATGAGCAATGGAATTCTTAGATTCTAGTATTCAGTCTTTTATACTATTAACCATTTAAAAGTAGATATATTTCTCATCTCTTTACAGATTTGCTGCGGAAGACTGTCTTCACACTGCAGAAGCTTTGAGCATGTCGGAAAAGAACAAAATTTTATAGTCCTGGTGCTGCACACTCGTCAGGACCAACCTTGCTTTTCCTGATGCTGTCCACTTGTCAGGATCAGCTGTTTCTCCTGATACACTCTTTAGAATCAACTTTGCGATCAAAATTACACTACACTTCATTACATTCCAGTTGATAGGTAGATAGATAGTTAGATAGGGTGCTTTTTTAGTCATCAAGTGCATAGTCTTGCCATCGTCATTATTAGCATGATTCTGTATTCTTCAGTAGACATCTCCATGTCACAGTTTGCATCAAGCTGAAATGTCTGATGTCTACCAGGGTTTCCGCCAGGAAAAAAAATTTGGGGATGGACCAAAAAAAATTTCAAAAAAAATTTCAAAAAAAATTTTTTTTTTTTTTAAATAAAAAATTCTTTTTTCTCAAAAATTTGGGGATGGATTTATCCCCAAATAATTTTCTTGGGGATGGAATTCTCCCCATTCTCCCCTTTGGCGGAAACCCTGTCTACAGAACCAAAATGACATCATCTGTGTTTGAATATTGGTGTGTATAAAGTGAACACAATATGTCCCACCAAAATGTACACTACCCCTCAACTTCGGTAGGATTCCACTACTACATGGTGTACTTGGGGGAGAGAGGAAGGGGTGAAATGACTCAATAAAACTGCATTCAGAGTCGACACAAACATGACAAATGGTGCTAGAGTTAATTCTGCTCCCTCTAGCAGTGCTTGATCCAGCAGTTTTGAAAGGGAGCAGGGGTGGCCCCATTGGGTAATATGGTAGAGAATTATTCCCTGTAGAGAAAAATTTGGGGGAAATAGCTGCTCTGAGGTGCAATTTCTTGGCATTTAAGATGAAAAACTTGATCTTTTTTGTGTCTTCCTCCCAGCAGTGAGATTTTGGCCTGCCAAAAATAGGAGGGTGCACACATGCACCCCAACCCCAGCTTGGATCCAGCACTGCTGTTGTTTTGCTATTCTGATGCTATGCTATGCTTGGAGCGGAACTGTGTTGAGCGAATCTCAACAAAGTACGGTACTAGAGATTTTGTTCTAAATTTGTAGTAAAGATATATAACTTAGCGATATATTTGAATTATCATTTCAGCATGAAAATACTAAAATAAAGGTAAATTATTATTTGTGCTATTTTATCAGAAACTTTGTGTTGACTTTTTAATCATTCAGTGTTGCAGCAATTTTTTCCAATCATTTTGAGTTGTCAAACTAATCGCCAGACACTGTTTACAAAGCATAAGAATGAGGACCAATAACAGGCCCAGAGTTTAGAATGAGAAACTGACCTTGTGATGACATGTCCAGATTTCATGAGGAGATATATTGAGCTTAAGTGATGATGTGTCCAGGCTTCTGAATGAGATACTGACCTAGTGATGACGTACCAAGACTTCTAAATGAGGTTTTGACCTGGTAATGAAGTACCCAGACTTTAGAATGACATATTGAGCCCAGACATGGTGTGCCCAGACTTCAGAAGGAGATATTGACCTACTGATGGCATGCTCAGACTTCAAAAATGAGATATATTGATGTAGTGGTGATGTCCCCAGTCATTAGAATGAGATACTGACCTCGTGGCCAGACTTTCGAGTCAGAATGAGATATTGGCTGGTATTCATAAAAGTTAGCAAGTGCTTTTACTTAAGATATGCACAGCGAGGTCCAATGTAAATCCCTGTAAATACTACAAAACTTGGAAGTAAAAGCATTTGCTATCTCAGTTTTATGAATATCAGCCATTGACCTAGTGATGATGTGCCCAGACTTCAAAAGGAGATATACTGACCTAGTGATGATGTGCCCATGACTTCAAAACGAGATATATTGACCTAGTGATGATGTGCCCATGACTTCAAAAGCAAGGAGATATACATGTATTGACCTAGTGATGATGTGCCCAGGCTTCAAAAGGAGATATATTGACCTAGTGATGATGTGCCCATGACTTCAAAAGTGAGGAGATATATTGACCTAGTGATGATGTGCCCAGACTTCAAAAGGAGATACATGTATATTGACCTCGTGATGATGTGCCCAGGCTTCAGAAAGAGATATTGACCTCGTGATGACGTGATCAGGCTTCAGAAGGAGATATTGGCCTAGTGATGGCATGCTCAGACTTGAGATATATTGAGCTAGTGATGACGTATCCTGTCTTCAGAATGAGATTTACCTGGTACCGGTATTGACCTTGTGATGGCGTGCCCAGACTTCAGTGACTGAGATTTTGACCTAGTGATGGTGTGCCTAGACTTCAAAAGGAGATACATGTATATTGACCTCGTGATGATGTGCCCAGGCTTCAGAAAGAGATATTGAAGTCGTGATGACGTGATCAGGCTTCAGAAGGAGATATTGGCCTAGTGATGGCATGCTCAGACTTGAGATATATTGAGCTAGTGATGATGTATCCTGTCTTCAGAATGAGATTTACCTGGTATTGACCTTGTGATGGCGTGCCCAGACTTCAGTGACTGAGATATTGACCTAGTGATGGTGTGCCTAGACTTCAAAAGGAGATACATGTATATTGACCTAGTGATGATGTGCCCACGACTTCAAAAGTGAGGAGATATATTGACCTAGTGATGATGTGCCCAGGCTTCAGAAAGAGATATTGACCTCGTGATGACGTGATCAGGCTTCAGAAGGAGACATGACCTATAGTGATAGCATGCTCAGACTTGAGATATATTGAGCTAGTGATGATATACCCAGTCTTCACAATGAGATACTGACCTAGGGATGGCGTGATGAGGCTTCAGAATGAGATGTTGACCGAGTGATGGCGTGGCCAGACTTCAGAATGAGATGTTGACCTAATGGCGTGGCCAGACTTCAGAATGAGATACATGTATAGTAGTGATGACGTACGAAGACTTCAAAATGAGATACTGACCTAGTGACGACGTGCCCAGACTAAAGAAAGAGATATTTGTGATGACGTGCCAGGACCTCAGAAAAAGATACTGACCTAGTGATGGAGTGGCCAGACTTCCAGAATGAGAAATTGACCTCGCGATGGCGTGCCCAGGCTTCAGAAAGAGATTGACCTAGTGATGATGGCGTGCGAAACTTCAGACTAATTGCTAACATAATTTTCACCTTTTTTCTGCCAGATAGATGGCGACGATCATTCCTTACAGGGAATTCCCTTCGTTGATTATGAGTGAGATGCGGATAGTTTTGCGTGAAATTAACAAGCCATCAACGAATCCTTAGAAATCTTTGGTTTTATTTATGAATCATACACAAAATACAAAATTCATGTTACATACTAGACTTTCTCCATTCCGTTGTTATACTCAGTTCAATATTGGGAAAAGATTTAACGATGAGCATTAGCCAACATGGTACTGGGGTACAGTGGTATCTAGTCGGCCCGACAACACGGGACCATACACTCTTAAGCCTCGCTTATGTCGCCCTACGCTGTGATAGAAACAGCGTCAACAAGCTGCACTGATAATTAATTTATGTCGCCACCGAGTAGAAAAATACCGATCGGTCGCAACTGCCTGGAACTAGTTTATCGCCGTCTTTTGAGTGCTTATGTCGACACAGATTTCCTTTGATTTTAAGTGACGTGGTGATTAGGTCACGTGGTCACGTTAGGCCACGTGGAATGTAAAGCGAATTTCATTGGCTGTCTTCAGGATACAGTTGTCAACTAGTCGCTGAAGTTGAACACGTGCGACTTTCAGGATCTGGATATTTTTAGTTTGCAACTGAGTTACTCTCTGACGCCCGAGAGCTTATGTCACCTAGTAGTTGTGACTAATTAGTTCCAACTATGCGCCGATATCAGTTGCCAACTTGTTCTGACTGTACGTACGGGCGACATAAGCGAGGCACCAAACAACCTTTTCGGCTAAGAGTGTAGATACAGAGTACCAGTAGGCCTACCATTAAAAGTTTCACCATTTGCCATCCCTTAATAGTAACCTACGAAATGAACGCCACGTCAACTCCTCAAATACCGGTGTGGTAGAACCAATGCCCCGTCTTCCTGATGTCCCCCTGCATTGTTTGTCACAAGAACGGTCTTGGTCTCTCTAGAGTCCAATCGAATGGTGCCGCTCCGTAATATGCGGGTGATCCACCGACTTTACGACGAGTTTACGATCAGTTTGGGATTAGTTCACGACGGCAGTCGTCTACGAATCGAAAACTCGTCGTAAACTAGTCGCAAACTGATGACGTGATGTTGAAGCTGATCCACCGAACCAAACGAACATGTTTGATCTCGTCGTAAACTCGTCGCAAACTATAGTCGTCAACAGAATTCAGTCGTGGACGAGTCGCAAACTCGTCGTGAACGCTGATCCACCGGCTATGATTTTTCGTCGTGAAGTAGTCGTGAACAAACGCGTCGTGAACTACATGCAGTCGTAAACTCGTCGTTAAAGCTGCCCATACACGATCAATATTATTGCACAATATGAGGATCACAATGGGCAATACTATTGTCAATCTTTCTTCTAATTATCATGCTAGAAGCACACGACCACCCATTTGGGCCCCATATTGTGCAATTATTGCGCCATGTGTGGGCGGCTTTAAGCCTATAGTTTATACTTCGACGCAAGACCATCGGCGTCCGACGCCCGATCAAATCTGGACGTCGACTTCGCGGAATTGATTCATAGTCCAACGTACTTTAGCGACGGCGACCCGTTATGAAACGACTCAAGTAATAACAGCCTCGCGATCGGACGCCGACCAAATCGTACGACGACAGGGTCGGCGTCGAACGCAAGAACGCGCGTCGGTCGCCGGCGACCGTCGTGCGTCGAAGTATAAACTAGGCTTTAGTCGTTGGATCACCCGCATTAATGTATTGTTGGGGGGACATCACATATTCGGGGGCATTAGATTCTATTACACCAATATTCCTTTGCTTCATTGCAAAGAAGAATAAGCCTACCCTAACTTCCTTAGTTACCGGCCACAGTGCAACTTGTTTAGGCCTAGGCCTAAACAAATGCACAAACTGTATGTACTCACCCAAAATCCTAAGCCGGGGCAGTTCCATACAGCCTCCATGGGCAGACTCATACCAGCCGTATACATACATGGTGGGCCTTTCGCAGCGATAAAAGGACTGGGGTATGTTTTTTGTTGTGCGACCATTTCGTCACGTTGTGTGATTTTGTGACCGACCCGCATGGTTGCGAAAGAAATTGACAACCGTTTCTGTCAATCAAATCGCCATCCTCAACATCGGACTCATTCATATTACAATTTGAATTGGATTTCTCATTTCTTCGAATGACTTTATTCAAAGAAACAAGAAATCCGGTAGTGTCTCCGTCCTTGGGCGGTATTAGAATTGCAGGTTCCTATACAAGTCGACATTGCGTCTTGAAGCAACTCGCGGCAACTATAGCTTTCCGGCGATGGCAGCAACTCAGAGTGACTGAGCTTGCGTCTCCGACCAACTGCATCATGAGCGTCCTGTTCGAGGTATATTTCTAACTGCCAGTTGCTCCGAGTTCCTCTCAATCGCGGAAATGTCGACCTGCGCCTGAAAGTTTCTTTGTCTGCGACGGATCCGTCGAGTTGCTTCAAGACGCAATGTCGACCTCTAGACCTAGGCACCTTTGCACTGGCTTAGGATCTTCGGTGAGAGCGCCAGTCCGTCCGACCGAAACTCCTGCTGAGCGTTCATCAGCGACGTCTGCAGCCTGCAATGTTCTCTGCAACAGCTCTCGGCGAGATTGAAATTCGACCATCAGAACATACAACCGTCCTCCCGTTTGCTTCTTTTCCATCCTCTTGCGTCTCCTGTGTGCCAAAGGGGCTGCAATCTTTCCGGAACATTCTCTCCCAGTCACCAACGTATACATTTATATTTTTCGATACAACTTTGCAAATGCCTGTCCTCCAATCGTGACCGAAATGGGAAACGGCGCAACTAGGCGTACGATTCGAACATGGTAGCATCTGGCCTTGGAGGCAGACGTCCCTCTCCGCTCGCCCCGATCATTCCCCCGTTCATTTCTTTCATTTCTTCACTCGCCATATCCATCATTTCCTGAAGTGGAAAGCGTGATCGAGATTCGAATTTGCTCGAACTTCGATGCCTTGGATGCGACTGGGAACCGTTCACAAGCAAGTGTGGCTGACGCAAAACATCGACGGTTACCAGGCGCTCCTCGTCCACGCGAGTTTCGCCGGGCGAGATGGCAAGGCTGGGCAACTCAATATACAGAAACCTCAATGGGCAGTGAATTGTGTCATTCTCTCAGTGTATATCGTCAGGAAATCAACAGTGGTGAATATTGCCAAAAATAGATAAGAGAGGATCTATTTTTGATATTTCCATGACGTAATGTATTTCAGGAGATGGTTGGTACCACAAACATCGCCTGCTGCAAGAGCGACTTTCAGCGTATGACGTTCGACCGATAGAGTTACATGTACACGTGTATATCAAACTTTGAAATTTATCTTTCGTTTCCACTTCGTAGATACGAAATGGAAATTTAAAACTTCAAGATGCACCGTAACTATCTCGGTCTTACTTGATATGCTAAAAGACGCACTAGTGGCAGCAGGGACATTTGTGGTACCAACCATCTCCAGAAATACATTACGTCATGGAACTGAAGTCCAATTTCGTATTTCGTACTTCGTGTTTCGCCAGATTTGCGAAACCTCACTAATGTCACAACACTTGGTAGTCAAGATGGCCTTACCATGAGGTCTATACTTACATTATCCTTCCCTTCCTTTTCCTGCTTTTCTTCAGGGACTTCCTTATCGAAGTCTATCCCGCAGTGAAGTTTTTCTCTCAGTTTCTTTGGCAGATAACAAGCACACGTATCAAAAATAGGACAGATTAAGCGGGGGTCAACATCCCTTGGATCCTGATGACCTGCAACGTACACGGAGTGTGACTTTCAAAGAATGAATGGGCGAAACCACCCAATATATTTCAATTTACAGCCTAGATGATTCCGCCTACCAGAGGTTGCGTATTTAGACCTTATGACGTCAGCCATGTGCTCAAAGAATTGGCAGTGATACGCGCCATTGTTCTTTTTACTGTAGGCCTATAAAAGGGAGTAAGAAATAAAAGTGGAAAATAAGAAGTGGAAAATTTTGGGATTTTGCGAGAATTTCTCAACTTGTCAAATTTTTCTCATTTTGAGAAATATCGCCCGAAAAATCAGACAAAATGTCATGTCATTTCAAGAAAATTTCTCAAAATGGAAAAAAAATTCTCCCAATTTGAGAAATTGAAAAATTCGCGCAAAATTCCAAAATTTCCCACTTCTTATTTTCCTCTTTTATTACTTACTCCCTTATAAAGCTCAGCGGTAGAAGAAAAGCGAAGTTCGAGAAATGGCCGCTAGTCTATTTTCAACAAGACTACCCGACGTTGTAACATCTGCCATGATTGTTTCCGAGTCAGTGTTTCCCCTTCTTGTTCGGGAAACGCTGACAGATAGAGCGCGACACGTTTTTTCTTTGCGTCCCCTCAAGTCGCACTTATTCCGTCAGAGAGTAGAAGGGGAACACTCACAGATGGCGAACATTCAAAAACATTACACCGGCTTAAGAAACGTACCCGTGATAAAACTGACTATCAATCCTATCGTTACTGTCGTTGTTACAGCTATGGCGCTATACCACATGTAGGATATACTATAGAATGTACGGTCTCTTTCCCTCGGCCTACGAAATAAAAAATAATTATTATTTCATCCATTCCTTCATTGTTTTGTGTCTGCAACTGATGTTATTAAAGAGGAGAGAATTTCCCAAAATTGAGGCACTGTGTGCAAAAAAATTCCTTTCTTTTAATGTGTTCATGACGTATTCGACTTACAATCCAGTTGCATTCATCGTAGTGACCTCTGGTCCGAACAGCATAGGCGGTGTAACAGTGCTAAAGGTGTCATTTAGTGTGATGTTGGGGCAGCCAGCAATGGATGTAGGCGGTAAGGGGATGTAAGGCTTGTGGACCTGGGCACCAATTCCAATCCATAGACAGAGAATTAAGGAACTTGAGGCTCCGGCTAGAGCTCCCTAGGAATAAAATAGATGCATCTATTAACCAATCGCGGCGTTGCTGACGAGGATCAATGTCAAATCACATGCGCTGTTACACCAGAACTCTTGCGCTCAACAAATAATCGACGGCGTATTGAGTGTTTCCCTAAAACTGCGTTATCTCGGGATAGCCAATCAGTGAGACGAGCAATCCCGCAGCAGAATGGTAACTGCTGGTGCACCATGAGCTCATCAGTGAGCAGTTCAGTG
>NMRB01000529.1:197721-238703 GCA_002633025.1 Notospermus geniculatus
ATACCTGGCCAAGAGGCGGAGTTTTTAGCGGTTTCAATAGTTGTTGCTTAAGAGAGCTCATTCATCCACACCGACGGTCATTGGAATCAGGCAGGTCTATCAATGAAAGTGGGTGGGGTTACCATTCAAAACCGAACGAAACCGGGACGTACACATAACCCACGTGACTGGGGATGGCCAATCATAAATGTAGTACCAAATGTCCACGGCCGAAAACTCGACCTTTATAAGTTTAGTTTTGATACATACCTATTGGGTCGAAATTTGGTGCACGTGTAGACGGTGCCTAGCTATATCTTCACACCAAATCAAAACCCTCTATGTCAAATAGCCACGAAATGTGCCACCAAACAGTGGATTTTGAAATTTGACCTCTGTGACCTTGAAAAGTGGGCCAAATCAAAAATCCAGGATTTATGTGATGTAGTCTCATCAGAGGAACCCACCATAAAAAGTTTCATGGTTCTAGCTAGCAGCGTTCAGGAGATACGGGCAAAAGGTTTTCACAAAGCGCCCCCTACAGGCCAGAGTGTAAAACTGGCAGCGCTAAGTTTCCGTCCAGAGATAGTTTTTACCATAGGGTACCTGTACACCAAGTTTCAAGCGCCCGACTTACGAAAAATAAAAATATGATGGCCTTTTTCAGCCACCGTACTCAATAATATAGAAACACGGAATGCTGCAGGTGTCGCGGCTGAGGAACGCAAGTGTTGGAAGAACTAAGTTCGTTCTCCCCAATCTGAATACAACACGGCATGCGCCTGACGGACACCAGTGAGGATACTTTATATGTCAGAACTGAGTACTTATGTTGGCAGTGGCATCCATGTATGGTAGGCCTACTTGCAGGCTCTGGGCTGGTTTCTTGAAAAATCCTAAGCTGTTTTTTGGCGATAAAGTCGAAAAATACCCATCAAACGATTACAGATTGAGCCAGTTAACGAACTTGACCTGTGTTTTTGATTCGTCTAGAAGTCAACGTAAGTCTTAAGTTGATCCATCGCTTATTTTTCAGTTATCCATCTGAAACCATGTTGCCAAAGAGATCCAGAAGTCAGTAAAACCAATGAAGACCGCCACCTGTGAGGTGGTGGCGGTCTTAAATATTTTGAAAATTTTTTGATGGTGATATCCATCTATGCAGACACTGGAAGATTTTACAGGTGAAATTTTTCAGGAATTGAGGAGTTTTCGAAAATCTCAATCTGACCGGCAAACTTCGAACAACGGTAAAACCAAAGTCAGTCTGTTGATCAGAAAAATCATTACGCCAAATGATCGAACTGCCATGCATCAAAAATTGGTGAAAAAATATTGGGGGATAACGGAGGAATTTACAAATATCCACTGGTTAATAACTTATGACCGAGATTGTACAGTTTTATATTTAGTGATGAATACGAAATCCCCGTCCATGGTCCATCAAGATTGACGCCCGTACCTTGTCTGTGCCATTCGATTGAAATGCACTCCAAACCTGCGCAAACGAGGATATGAGTGGCACATTCCATCCACGGATGACACTGATATTTGATTGTGTTCGTCGATTACAATAGTTCAGTAAAGTTGGCTACGGTTTGGTGAGACCAACAGCACGATTTCCAGGCCAAGTCGTCGTTGTTAAAACTATGAATCTATGCCCAGAGTTATTAAAAACGCATGGCAGACAATAGACTAGTTCCCGGTCCCAACATAGCTCAAGGATAAGGGACCGGTATTGCCTGATGTAACGACGCCGTTGATTGGCTAGCTCTTTTTGATTTTGATAGACTGGTACCCGGTCCCTACCCGGTCGCGGAGAGAAAGGGACCGGTATTTGGCGGCCATTACATGGCAGAAAGCTGGCATAGAAACGAAGTCACAGAAGATCTCCTCATGACTGAGAAAAAGCTTACTTACCTCATATCCCAAAATAGCTAACCAATCAACTGCGACGTTTCAAATTCATAATCAAAAACAGCTAGCCAATCAACTGCGTCGTTACATCAGGCAATTCCGGTCCCTTATCCTTCAGCTATGTTGGGACCAGGAACCAGTCTATGATTTTGAACTTGTAACGTCGCAGTTGATTGGTTAGCTGTTTTGGGACGTGAGGTAAGTAAGCTATTTCTCAGTACTTCTGTGACGTCACAACCTGGCAGCTTTCTACCAAGTATGGCCGCCCAATACCGGTCCATTTCTCTCCGTGAGCTATGTTGGGAACGGGTACCAGTCTAGGCAGACAACGCCTGTCAACATAATAAGGAGTTTTCGCAAAGCCCCCGAAACGCCAACGCGAACGTCTATCCTTTTGTTCGGTGCTCTCTTCGTGGCATCGAACAATGGGTTTGGCGTTCGCGTTGGAGTTTCGGGGGCTTTGTGAAAACTCCCTAATATCGTACACGGCTTCACTGCGAACGCTGAGCCAGACTACCACGAACAACTCCGGATGCAAAAACTAACATTTAGCTTACGAGTGAGTGTTCCACGGTGCCTGCTCTTCTACTAATTCAGACTTGCGACGACAACAATCAACTCCATTTTCAAACGATCATGGCCGATGCTCTGACTCCGCGTCCAAAATTCGAGACACCTAAGTACTTCTTAATGCCCGTGTAACACTGTCCCGAAATTGACACCAGATGGCCATACGAATATGGAATTTAGAATTTCGCGTGAAGATGGCCCCGAACTTGGTCAACCGCCAGCCAACAGCCGAAGCAAGGACGATGCCTACAGAAGGGCACGCGATTATCGCAGGCCGGGGTGGACATAATTATGAATATAGGCAGGCACCTATATTCATGGAATTTATACCTCCATAAAATCATCCAATCAGANGTCTCCAACTTTCAAATGGAATTATTTTTCCTGACAGCTAAGTTCTGCGCAGTGTTTTGGAACCTAAACTATTGCACGAATTTCGTCATATACTGCATTTCATTTTTACAGGAAGGATATCATCACACTCTTTAGTTGTCGTCCTTTAAAAGCATGTTAGGATTGGCTGGTAAATCCTCCTATTGTAATGCTGATGTCAGGTCGACCTTGCGCTGGCACAGAACAGGAACGACTGACTTTTCCGGATCACTTTGCGTCTGAGGCACGACAACGCGGAACAAATCAGTCTCTGATACACTGTTAGAAATTTTTGTAATATTTTTACAGAAATTGCCTGCAGCAGAGTTTCAGGAACTTCTGTAAATTTACATATGGTGTGATTTATGTGTTCCTGTATTAGTTCGACTCAATTGGACTTCCCATAATGATGCTTTCTGAGAACGTATGAAAATATAATTTGGTCAGCCTCCAGTCAAGTCTCTGTTAACATTTATTTGAGTCTGTAATTTTACAGATCACGTCCTGAAACTCTGCTGCAGGAATTTTCTGTAAAATCCTCTGTTTTTTCTAACAGTGTATGGTGTGACATGACTGCAGTTGTGTCCCATCTGCGACGATCGGGATCAGTCGCCGATCGAAAAGATCACGAATTCGCAAGAGCTCAACATGTTCAACTGCTGCGCCACGACGAATCATGATCCCGACGGGTGTTGACCTGACTTCAGTTACGATTCCCTGCGCGTGGCGCCTGTTACACGATAAGCGCACACATTTTCATTTTTCCGACCTGACCACAATCTGATGCCGACGTTTCCGTCGTGGCGCAAGTACTGACATCAGCATTTGTCATGAGGTTTTCTCGAAATTCCTCGTTTGGGACAGGTGATATGAAGAAGTTTTTTACCATTTGCCGCAACACATGGAGTAAGAGTGCATCCCAATATTTTTTTACGATCCCAATGAGCCCTCAACCTGCATGGGGACTATATTCGTGCCTCACCGTGATTAACCTATTATGATGGCCCCGCTTCTAACGAAGCTGGGGAATTTTAGGTCGTTACCTGTGACGTCGGATTCGTTCGGCATCGTCCAGCTCTGTTTTTGCACAAGGGGCTGTTCGTTTTCGTCAGTTGGGGAATCTGAATTGTGATCCTTGGGAAAACCAAAAAAGCTATGCACTTGCAAATTGCAGGGATTATGTTGTGATGTACAGAATAATTGCTGCAATTTGCAGCTTTGTAGCCTTCTCCATTTTCTCAAGGATCACAACTCAGATTCCTCAACTGACGAAAACGAACATCCCCTTTCGAAGATAGACTTTTTGGGGGGGGGGGGGNTTCCAATTTTGAATGGCCAGCTCAGCGGCCACATTGAATAGGAAGTTTTCTTTCGAAAAGGGCCTAGTCCGATTATCAATATGGCTACCACAGCGACCATGCTGAAGTTGGTTTTCAGCAAATTCAGACAGATTTAGTCCTTTGTTCATGGTGCGGAAAAGCTTTGCTAAGTGCGAATCATGCATGTAGCTTTCATTATTACATGTATTGGCCAATGGCAATGCAAGCTCGAATATCATTTTTTCTTAATTAGCCTACATGTATAGTAACGCAGTTTGCGTTAAATGACAAAATTCAGCATTATATTATATACATGACTGTACACATTGTGCTTACAACGTACATGTATATCAACTGGTATGTAGTTGATATAAAGGTGGTACTATACATGTACTTATAGTAGTATGTGCACCTTTGTGATAGCAAGCAAAATAATTTTCCATCATCAATCTGGCATGAGAATCGGGAACCGAAAATTCTACACGTAAAAAAACAACTTGCTCATTTCAAAAATGTCTTGTTAATTTGGTGTAAATTGTTTTGTCTTCGGCTGCTATTTCGATCTACATCAACTGTGTGTTATTTACAAACCATCAGCTCACGATGTGTAAATATAGCTGTCGCGACTCACGTACCTCACATTTTATCTCGTGTCAAAACATCTTCCCCAGTGGAAATCATTCCAAACTAAAAAGGCATCGATTAGGAATGGACGAAGTGTCATTACGAATCCCAACTGATGGCAGCTTCCAAAACATCTTCGATATTTTCGGTTACTTCCAAGGATACGCCACTTTTGCCATGATCTTGGTGGGTTTTTTTCGGTAACATTCTCTCAGCTGTCGTGTTCTGGAGGTCGAAGCAGAGCGGCGATCCCACGGTGCAGTATTTCTTGGTGGTGACGCTTGGCGATGCTGGGGTATTGGTATTCCACTCGTTACCGGAATGGCTGCGGCGGAGCATGCCATATATCTTTGGAGTGAATTACATCAATCTTTTTGGTATATCGGACCTGACATGCAAGCTCTTTAGATTTTTGTTTTACTTTTGTGCGACCCTGTCGTCGTTGTGTCTTGTTAGCTTTACGTCAGAAAGAGCAGTTTTTGTTTGGTTTCCCTTAAAACGCATGTTACTGTCGGGTCGGAACAGAAAGTATGCTATTTTGGTAATCCTCCTCGTTAGTCTCTTGAGCAACCTACACGTCGCCATCTTCATGGTGAATTTTGAGGAAGTCGGAGGATCAAATTGTTTCTACCATCATGTTACTGTTGACCAAATTACGGACAGCCTCCGCTATGTTTTGTTACCATGTGTGTTGATATTTATTTTCAACAGTGCCATTGTTCTTGGCCTGATAAAGGTGCAACAGGAAAGAAAACGACTGGTTGTCACCGACAAAGTTCTCGAACAGTGCCATTGTTCTTGGCCTGATAAAGGTGCAACAGGAAAGAAAACGACTGGTTGTCACCGATAAAGTTCTCGAACCAAAACAAAAAGCGGGGCTAACCAATCTAATTCTAGTGTCTGTTTTCTACATAGTTTTCAATCTGCCTCGAACGATCGCTTGGAAACTTTTTGATGATGCAAAGAAACGCGGTGTCTCCAAATTTCAATTAGAAATGCTTTTCCTCACAGCCAAGTTTTGCGCAGTTTTTTGGAATCTCAACTATTGCACTAATTTCGTGATATATTGCATTTCATTGAACTTCTACAGGAAGGAGCTCGTCGCACTCTTTAGTTGTCGTCCTTGAGGAGCACGTTAGGCTTTGCAATGTGTTTTGACATGTTTCAGGAAGACTCTGGCCACCGGTACGACTGTGAGACGAATACTGCTGTAATATCAACGAATCGAGTACAATGCATTTTTGCAATAGCAGTTCCACCATGATTCATTTCTCTCTAATGATATGGGGATGGAAATAAAACATCTGGTAGTAAAGTTATAAAGACCCAGGTAGTAGAGCCTGTCCGCAGTTGGCCTAGTACTATAACGGCTTTCTCTAACAATTCAAAGGAATTACTCCAACCTGGAAAAGTGAATATATCGCTCTTGTACTCCTCTGGCTCCTTTTTCGGCAGACCAACTTGTTGCTGATGTAGAACGTCAGCGAGAGTGTTCAGTTCGGCCGACATAAACTCTGGACCCGTATTCTCACCTGTGGATGAGATACCACCTTTGCTATTCAATACTGCAGTTGCCGTAGTTGGTCAATAAGCCTCTAAAGTTTCTTTTTCCAGTTGTCGCTTTTCCAACGTTAATGAAGATCTAACAGGCGCCGTTCCGTTGCAGCAGGTGCGACTACATGTAGGTGTCCTCAGGCACCGTTGAAGTCATCGTTCTCTTCACTTGCGTCTTTTTGTTGCCGTCTTTGGTTCCCATCTGTACTAACTCTGTGGCCGCAGTGTAAGTGCTACAACATTAAAGAACTCTTCTTCGGTCCTCTCTTTTATTTTAGATTGTACCGCAAACTGGAACAAAAATGCACTACACTGTATAAGCAGTGACAGCAAGAATAAAATCACAGGCTGAGGCTTATGGTACACAGTTTGAGGAATCTGGAATGGCATGGCTGCCTGATCTGAAAGGTTCAGCTATAGGATTATACTCGGTAGATATAGGATTGGGGTATCAACAATGAATAGAGAAAATACACAGGCACTGAAAAAGCCAGGTCGCATGCGCTGGCGCCATCTTATAGCTTGGGATAGAATCCCGACTGGCTCAACCATAAACGATATCTCAAACAGCCCTACAAAGACCTTATTACCGACCTTGAGACTTAGGGCGGTATGCTGGGTCGGACTTCAGCCACACTCATTAAAATCACATAGTTTTCTCGGTGCTTCAAGCAAAGAGAACGGCCCGTATTTACAGAAGCCGCCTTACTCTAAGGCCGGGTTTACATAGAAGTATACGGTCTACGGACAAGCGCGCGAACAAAGGTTTCATGGCCATGAACCCTTTGTTATGGCATTGTTCGCCCGCTTGTTCGTAATACCGTATACCTCAATGTAAACCCGGCCTAAGGCCCTGTTACAAATAGTTTCGTAAAAACATTGCATTTTGTAAAATGTTCACGTTTTATAAAACCTGTTGTTGTTTTTTATTTTAAAAAATTGCATTTCGCCGAATTTCGTAAAAGCACTGCACGTGAATCGTAAAATCGTACCCCTAGATGTCTAAAACTGAACACCCACTTTCATAAAATTTTCGATAGGTAACGAGAATCATAAAACAGTCATCGACCATTTCCATAAAATGCACATTTTGTAATAAAAAACAACAACAGGTTTTATAAAACGTGAACCTTTTACAAACTGCAATGTTTTTACAAAACTATTTGCAACAGGCCCACTTAACCTTTTGTATTTTGGCCTGCAAACAATATAGCAAAAGCTAAACCTTAGAGTTAAGGAAGCTTCCAACGGCCCTAAAATCTAACTTAACGCTGAACTGCATGAACAAAAACAGGAGATTCCAGATGTGAAATGAAACGGTCCATGGACCATGTGCTCACCCGGGTTGGACATAAGAGTCTAATGACAGAGGGAGGTACATATCAGTTATGAGCAATCTGGGTCAAGTCATTCCCAAGTAGGAATTTGATCATTTTGGGGTTATGCCACCTGGCGGCCATATTTGATGTCCAATCGGGCCGGAACTTCACATGCACATAAAGGTCATCTGCAGGGGGCCACATAGCACATTGGAGCGCTTTGGGTCAAGTCGTTCCTGAGTTACAGCACTTTGATCATTTTTGGGTTACGCCACCTGGCAGCCATACTGGATGTCCGATCGGGCCGAAACTTCACATGNACTTTGACCTCTGTGACCTTGAAAAGTAGGTCAAATCAAAAACCCGTTATATATGTTATGTATCCTTATTAGCTACACCTATGATAAAAATTTGGAGATGATCTAGTCATTAGTTCAGGAGTTATTGCACTTTTTGTGTTTTTGGTTTCTGCCACCTGGTGGCCAAGCTGAGAGTCGGATCGGACCGAAACTTGGTGTCGTGGGTTGTCTGACCTAGGGGTATATATGTACCAAGTTTCAGATCAATAGCTCCAGCGGTTACGAAACGTGCCCTGCTAACGGGCCACGACGACGGACGACGGACGCTGCACCATCGTAATAGCTCACCCCGGTGAGCTAAAAAGACCACCACACCACGGTGGTGGTCAAGAGAAATAGAAACGACCATAATGCCCGCTGTACACGATGCAATTTTTCATCCAATTTTTTGGAAACTCAGATTCCTGGCCTTAGGAGCTTCAGTGTATAAACCCGCATGTAGGCATTTATTGAGCATATCCCGAAAATTGGATGAAAAATTTGATCGTGTACATCGGACATTAGGCACTTTCAAAGTACCTCCAGAACATGATAGACTACCAGCCTATTTGGTGGCGGAACTGGGTCTGTGAATGGAGTAACATCGAGAGATGGCGTTCAATGACGTCTGCAAGTCTAAAGGCATTAGGTTCTGTCCGAACCAGAGTAGAAAGTCGGTCACCATTATATAGTAATCATTTCTTGTTGTAATTTATGGTGCAGTTCAAGCAACATATGCATTCAAAAACAATACAACGCTCATCTGACGTTCATCAACTCATTAGTTATCAATACATACACGTTGAGGATGATTCTTATTTTATTTCTTTGACCATAATTATTGTAATCTTTAAAATATTCTTTCTTCAAATACATACAAATCACGCGAGTCATGTCTGTATTGTTGCTCATATCATGTACAGTGCGTTTCTGCGAAAATATAGGCTATTCAAATAACTAGACTTTGGCAAAAGAAATAAAATATGATTCATACGCAGCATGTTTGTAATGATAGCAAATGGAGTTTGTGAAAGTCAGACGAGCGGTTTATTATTTGTTGGTGCCGTAGTTTTTGTCAGTGTACCATATATTTCAACGGGGCGCAAGCACCAACCCTGACCTACCCCATACTCAGGTTGCGTACCGATCTATACTAGTCCAGTCACTTGGACGCTATCTCTCGATATGTCTCGATTGAAAGCCTGAGATTGAAAACAGTGGCGCCGCTAAACAAGCCGGGAGCCTATCATGTTCTGGAGGTACAATCTCGCTCATAAGTTATTAACCAGTGGATATTTGTCAATTACTCCGTGATCATTACAAAACATGAGGTGCTATTCTGATTACTGTGGACACACTGAAGAATCTTCTGAAACGAGAGTATACATTTGGTAGCAAACTATGTTCTTGCAGTGGTATCTGATGAACAATATGTTCTTTTTGCTTAGAATTGTTTATCCGCAGGCTTACGTTTTGTACTGATCTTTACTGAAAAATAGGTTGGTACAATGGAATCTGAGGGTGGTTAATTACAGTGGATACTTTTGCGACTTGACACCTGTTACCTCCTGATTCTGAAATACACCATCATTACCACGAAATTTCTCACTGAACAAACTTTGGCTCGTCCGACTGTAGGCCTCCTCTAAGAAAAAAACCAGCACACTACATGTATGTTTTGTAATGTCCCCCAATATTTTTTTCACCAATTTTTGTCGCATGATAGTTAGATCATTTGTCCATCATTTGGCATAATGATTTTTCTGATCAGTTGGCTGACGTGGGTTTTACCGTTGTTCGAAGTTCGCCAGTCAGAATGAGATTTTCGGAAACTTCGCAATTCCTGAAAATTTTCACCTGTAAAATCTTCCTCTGTCTTCATAGATGGATATGAGCGTCAAAACTTTTCATAATTTTTGATTTTTTAACTTAAAAATGGCAACTTTGTTGGGATTTTAGCACTCTGCTTTCAAGTCCAGTGAACAGCACTCTGAGCTGACCCCTCAAGCTTTACTGGGTTCCTATTGGCAACAAGACGCACGCTAAGCGTGGCAAATAACCAGGTTTTCGAAGCGGACTAGTGAATGAAATGAAAATGATCCATGGACTATATGCTCACCTGGTTGGACATACATGTAATAGTTTTGTGACAGATGAAGGTACATATCAGTTATGAGCAATCTGGGTCAAGTCATTCCTGAGTTATCTTTTGGGTTGTGTCACCTGGTGGCCATGTTTGATGTCCAATCAGGCCAAAACTTCACATAAATGTCACTGAGAGGGAGCCATATAGCACATTTGAGCACTCTTGGTCAAGTCGTTCCTGAGTTACAGCACTTCGATGATTTTCAGGTTACGCCACCCGGTGGCCAGACTGGATGTCCGATCAGGCTGAAACTTTACATGCACATGTAAATTATCTAGAGGGAGCCACGTATCGAATTTTAGCAGTGTAGGTCAACTCATTCCCGAGTTATAGCACTTTGATGATTTTGGGTTATGCCACCTGGTGGCCATAATGGAAGTCAAATCAAGCCGAAAGTTGACATGCAAATAAATGTCATCTAGAAGGAGGTACATATCATGTTTGAGCAGTGTGGGTCAAGGCGTCCCTGAGTTATAGCACTTAGATGATTTTCAGGTACGCCACCTGGCGGCCATACTAGAAGTCCAATTGCGCCGAAAGTCAGTATTTTCAAAGGTACCCCTCTTATCTACATTTATGCAAGATTAGAACTTACTCAGTGAAATAATGGCGAACTGTGGCAGGTTCATTACTTTTGTACAACTCTGACCTCTGTGACCTTCAAAAGTAGGTCAAATCAAAAACCCGGGTATTATGTTATGTATCGTCATTAGATATACCAGTGATAAAAATTTGGTGACGATCCATCCATTTGTTCAGGAGAAATAGCTCTTTTCCTGTTTTCACATTTAGCCCTCTATTGGCCAAACCTTGAATCGAATGACGCTGAATATCGAAAGGAAACAATGTCTACTCAGAAGCAACATGTCCACAAAATTTCACAAGAAAATCTCAAGTCGTTCCCATGTTATAACACTTCGATGATTTTCGGGTAACGCTGCCTGGCGGCCATATTGGATGTCCGATCGGCCCGAAACTTCGTATTTCAGAAGGTGTCCCTCTAGTACACATTTACGCAAGGTATGAAGTGGCTAGGTGAGAAAACGACGACACGTGCCAAGATCGTAACTTTTGCCGAACTTCGACCTCTGTGACCTTGAAAAGTAGATCAAAAATCAAAAACCCGGGTATTATGTTATGTATCGTCATTAGATATACCTATGGTAAAAATTTGGTGACAATCCGTCTATTCGTTCAGGAGGAATAGCACTTTTTTGTTTTCACATTTAGCCCCCTATTGGCCAAACCTTGAATCGAATGACGCTGAATATCGAAAGGAAACAACGTCTGCTTACAAGCAACATGTCCCAAAAATTTCAAAAGAAATCTCACGTCGTTTTTAAGTTATCAGTCGGACAAGAGAAAAGCGGACGCCCGACCGCCCGGACGCCCGACCGACCGCCACTTTCGGTAATTTAATAACCAGGACTTTCTTCGAAAACCTGGTTAAAAATCCAGTCAGGTTTTTTTCTGTGGTCAGGCATTTTATGGGTCAGTTTGCATTCACTGATCATGTTGAATAGGGCCTAATCAGATTCGGGTCGACATCCTGATTGACTGGTTGAAACTGATCTGCATTCATCTTTTAGGAAGAGCATGGCATGAGGGCGGAAGAATGCCTATTATATTAGGTCTAGTAAAGCTTAGACTGAAGTAACGTTTTCAAGATCCTCAACCGCAGGTGAAAAAGTGCGCGAATTTCAAAATGGGTAAACTTTAGTACACTAAAGTTTACCCAGGACCCTGGGTAACTTTTAGGGTTACCCAGGTTGGTCCTGGGTAAACTTTAGGGTTACCCAGGACGACATCTACCGATTCGGCGTTAATAACTTATGACCGAGATTGTACATGTACTTCGAAGGGCGTTTGCACTTCTGTAGACCACCATACTGCGGCGCTGTGGTGTTTTTGTTCATGCAGTTCAGCTTTAACCATTTACCTCCATAACCACTTTAGAGATCAATTTCAACGGAACAGACATTTGGCACACTGAAAAACGTTTGGTTCGCATAGAACTACACCTACACGGGCACGGCTTGCAAACAAAGGTTTCATGGTCATGAACCCTTTGTGAAGCTATTGTTCACAGGTGTAGCATATGCGAGTGTTTCTGTAGCTCAGTGTTCCCTGACAATAGACGCGGCCTAGAATGGTTATTGTTGGGTTAGTTGCCGCCTAATCCGCCAGGAGGGAAACAATAAGAAAAACACAGAAATACGGGGAACACTGATCGACGTTACACCGGTATATCCGTGTACCATGTAGCTCTATGTGCATGAACCTGGCGTAATGAACCTCGCCGGCAGACAAGCTGCCGGTATGGCGTAAAGCGTGGGCGGAAGCACTATGTACACTCATGGCCAAAAATAAATGGACAGCAGTTTATCCTGAACATCTCCAAACCAATGGGGTGGAGAAAATTGATCCCGACATATAGGGTAGTAAATTTTCCTGGCTATCGAATGATATCGGCGTCGAAACAATCCGCTGAAAGCCGCATTTGATAGAAGGAATTTTCTAAAGGTATGTTTTTTTGCAACTTTTTTATTTGCATGATTTCATTCAAAATTTTTATATCACTGTGTTCTGCTTATCGAGGCATTTCTTAATATATCCTGAAATTTCAAGTATTCCGTGTAGAAATGTGATTTTGGGGCACTTTATCCAAATATTTTTGGCCACGCGTGCAACACCTTTGACGCAGGCCTCTGCACTATTGTGAGTTGTGGTGGTGAATGAAAATTACGTGTTGTCATTTCTCGTTCACAATGAGTAAGAAACCCAGTTTTGGCTGAAGGTCGCGTTTGTCATGCAGGATTACAGGCTGCGTCAGTTTAGTGGATTCCTTGTAGTTGACCAATTCACAACCTGTTGGCATCCCGTCAGTCCCACAAACTATTCAATGGCCATTGGGTTCAAGGGGCTCTGTCAAAGGTGTTGCAAGCAAGGGCAACATAATTTTGATGGCGACACTTATTTTATTTATTGGTTTACGGATTTTTTCTCTGGAAACCCCTGACAGGAGGGTGGAAAATAAAAATAAAAACATTGTAATTATTTGATTATTTTTATTAGATTTGTCAAAACATGTAATAGGCGGCTATAAAAATTTTTAAAAAGCAGTGTGAGGCACTTCATGACACTCAATGTATGGGGAACGGGAATGAATGTAACAACCGCGGTGAAGTATTTCCGTCAGTCAAGGGTCGCCCAGCATGTCGCGATCGGCGGTAAAATAATAATGCGATTTCCTCATTTTTATTTTTTATTTTTATTGATTTTTTGGGTGGCGGCCAGAAAATAATGCCAATTTTCAATTATTTTTATTTTCCCAAATCGGAAAAAACAAGTGCGGCGGCTCCGTATACCAATGAATAAAATAAATGTCGCCTAAAAGTCCGATCGGGCCAAAACTTCACGTGCGCATAAAGTTCATCTAGAGGGAGCCACATAGCACATTTGAGCGCTCTGGGTCAAATCGTTCCTGAGTTAGCACATTTGATGATTTTCGGATTACGCCACCTGGCGGCTATATTGGAAGTTTAATCAGGCCGAAATTTGACGTGGTTGTAAAGGTCATCTAGAGGGAGGTAAATGTCAAGTTTGAGTACTCTGGGTCAAGCCGTTCTATCTATCTCAATTCACCAAGGAGTGTATCATGTGATATTAACCGTCTCCCACCCGAGGGGTTTCATAAGGTAGGCCTATCTGACATATCGCGATTTACGAAGGATTGTATCATATGTGTGTAGGGAAAACTTACCAGATACATGTACCTTATTGGGCCCCTTGGAGATACAGTCATGTACAATTACTCTATTCACCATTTCAGGTCAATCTGGCTGTCAAAGCACTCAAGATTGCTGATGCTACTGTTGCTAAAGCCTAGGTCACAAATCCACCGGGCCCCGTACGATTTTCCCCACCCAGCGGCTTGCCGTGGATTTTAGAGACAGTACGGGTCCATTACGATTTTCAATTTAATTTTCATGTTCATTTTCATTTTCATATCTACGGTTTTCATTCCCCGGGGCTCAGGGGCAATCTGTCTGTTTTTACTCGCCATACGGGCCCCGGAGTGGGTATGTGACAGGGGCTTAAAGAGGTGCAAGGAAGTGTCTTGAATTTAAAGAACTCTCTCTCAGCCGACACAACAGGAATCCTAAATGGGAATCGACTATCAAAGCAATAGTACACAGCACTCTCAACCACAGCAGACAAATGATCTGTTGTTCTCTTACACATGTATGCATACCATGGCCCGTATGCACCACTGTGGCTTAAGCCGGAATTGAGCTTAAGTCTAACTTAAGTTCGAACTTAACTTGAAGTCGGTATGCACCAACTAAAGCTAAGCTTCAAGTCTGGCTTAAACCCCACAAAAACGTGAACCACGTCGGAGGGTGGTTTAAGTTATGGATTAACTCGTACACCTCGAATTTGAAGGCGTGCCTTCAACAAGCGCGGATCCCAAGGGGGCCGCCGGGCGCTTGCCTCCCCTTTCAACCAAAATATCTGTAAAATCGATCGTGAAATTCTGGAATTTGGCGCAAATTTCACTGTCCTAGCAGAAGGCACCCCCTTTTCCCAAATCCTCGGTCGGCTCCTGCCATCAGTGTCAACATGGAAGTTAGTTGTGGATGCTCTTGATCCATTGCACAGGGGAGTATCCAGAAGGAGTAATCCGGGACCAGAATAACCCACTATCGCGATGAGGAATTTCAGAAATGGTCTGGTTTTGCCAAGGAGAATATTCGCCAAATCTTGCAGTTGATTGAGCGCGAGATAGGCCTATCTCCAAATTCTGACAAGAAATTTGCGTTGTCTCCCATCTGTGAGCCTGATAGCGAAGCCTGTGTTGCCTACAAAAGGCCTAGCTGATCCGTTACGACTCAAGGCTTAAGTTTAAGTTGAGAAATAACTCAAATGAACTGCGAGCTTAACAGTGAAACCTATACGTGTCAAGGCTTAAGTTATAGCTATACTAATCGTAAGTTAAGAAATAACTCAAATGGGCTGCGGCTCAAGTTGGGATACGCGGAATTTCAGCTTAAGTTAAAGATCAGCTTAGCTGGAGTTAAGATAAAACTTAGCCTGAACTGGTGCATACGGGCCCATATGTTTTCCAAAATAAAAGGTAAATAAAGGTTCATTGGCACACGGAATTGATCCGATTCAGGTCCGTAAAAATCTATCAAATGGACTTCAGTGTTGTCATATCCGGAAAACTAGGGGCAAACGGACTGGAAACGGATCGGATCTGTGTGCCAATGAACCTTTCTTTATTCATTCAAAATTGCACAGGACTACCTCTCTTATCCCTCTTCGTAATTAGTCAACTTATCCCATCCAACCATGCACATTTGGCATGTTTGGTGAATAAAAATTTACATCACCTAATACCCTTCCTCTAACACTGCGGTACATGCCTTAACAAACCTAGGCCTAAAATATCAGCTGAGCGCCAGGCCCATGGACCTCTTGTTGAGATGTTCTAGTGCTATTAGTTATACTTTACTGTCGTGATGGAAAGAACTGCAGCGCAACAATCTACTCAAAGCTTGGGGGAAGCGGCAATTCGAATTCCAAATCTGATGCGAAAAATGCATCAGATTTGTGTTGGTGATATTTCGCTGTTATCAAAAAGTAAACAATCAAACTTTTCAGGAATCACTGCATTATTATTAAAAGGACAATAGGCACTTACAAATCACGAAAAATCGCAAAATTTGGATATTATGACAAACCAATGTACAGTCATTGACAAAAGTTTATCTCCACCGTTAATCGTCCATAACTTCCTCATGAAGTGAAGAAATTTGATGCGGTTTTCAGCAAATAATACTTCAATCTTTTCTGCACCTTTCATACACAAACCTGCTTCTGCAGCACCACTCTGACATTATGTAATCAGGCGCTGAAAAAAATGTCCAAAATCAACTTGTTTATTTCCATGCCAATTTGGATTTTCTTACGTCCGACCAGTGTGTAGCAACACTTGAAAACAATCCGCAAAGATTGCGCCATCAAATTCCACCTCAGTTTCTCAAAAAGTGACTTTTGTTGGTTTGATTTTGGAACAGATTCAAATGCTCTTATTTTTCTTACGTCCGACCAGTGTGTAGCAACACTTGAAAACAATCCGCAAAGATTGCGCCATCAAATTCCACCTCAGTTTCTCAGTTTCTCAAAAAGTGACTTTTGTTGGTTTGATTTTGGAACAGATTCAAATGCTCTTATTTTGCCTGTGAGACGACCCCGCATTTGTGAATGCCATTGCCCAACCAATCATAGGACTCGGATAGGGGCGCAAACCACAAACCACAAATCCCTCAAACCCAGTAAGTTATGGTATCTGGACACTTGTAAGTTTCACTCATAAAACCCTGCTAAACTCGGATAGGGGCGCAAACCACAAACCACAAATCCCTCAAACCCAGTAAGTTATGGTATCTGGACACTTGTAAGTTTCACTCATAAAACCCTGCTAAACTAGCAGCCAACTAGGCCTTAGCAGGCTGCCAAATGCCTAATTGCCTGCTCCATAGTTTCCTACTATTTTCACATTCATAAAACCCTGCCAGGGACAGTGCCAGGTAGTTGTCAACATAGCAGTTGGCCCTGCCCCAAACCACAAGTAAGAACATCTTGCCACAATGTTAACCCATTTCCCCTTATGGTCACATATCACTTGAACGTTATGGAGTGATAACCTTTCCTGTTGACAAAGCCAATCTTATTAAAATGAGCTGAAATTATCCAAATATAGTGTTCCATCAACACATTAACTATAACAGCTGGAAAGTTCCTGATCCTATGGAATCCATCTTTAATTACATCAACTTGCCCTTGTTCAGGCAACCTAAGTTGTTTTAACACTTTCCCAGATAGTGTTGAAACTCTGTTGACAACTCGGCAGGATGTTGGCGTATGAGACTTGTATGCCAACAACCATTTGAAATGTTCCTCTTGCGTAATACTGTAATGCAATCAGCACCTGCTGATACAGAAATAGTGCATGATTATGTCTCGTTGGATGATCAATCTCGGGTGTTATTAAATACGTTATAAGCATGATCCCTTCCCGTGAAAATTGATATCTCTTGATCAATTCATCATCAGTAAAAATATCAAGTGGATTACCCCTGTCTCTGAATACTTCTCGTCCTCATTGCACGATGCAATTCTGCCTTTTCAAGAATTCGTCTAGCCAAAACATATAAATGAAGGATATATAATCATGAACATGTAGTTGCCAACTAGTGACTTAGAGGTACCCAAGTTAGCACACAACATAGCAGTCAACTAAGCTTAGCGGTATTTTATGAATAGGGAGGTTTCGCAAGCGCCCGGTTAGGCCATACGACAACGTTTATCTATTGTGTGGGTATACCCACACAATAGATAAACGTCGTCGTATGGCCTAACCGGGCGCTTGCGAAACCTCCCTATTAACGATTAGTATCCAACTAGGGTTAGTTGGCAGCTAAGGCTCAAAATAGTTGCCAACTCGCTTAGCAGAGTTTTATGAATGTGGCCCTTGATTTCTGTGGTTTTGGAGTTCAATATGGATGTTGGTGTTGGGCAGTAGGCCTATTGCATGGACGCATGATTGGATGGATAGGCATACGCCCTGTGTAAGCGTAGGCCAGCAGGGCAACGTATTATACTGACCTGAGTACTGCTCGCCATACTGGAACATGGATATCCTTCTTCCTCGGCCGCTCACGATTGAATGACAACGCCACCTAGGATGTCTTTTCGGTACCGGTATGGTATCTGGTGATGTCGTTTGAAGAATAACCAGGGCATTTGTACTTAATCGTAGTTTTTGTCACTCTATTTGGTAGGATAGTGGAAATAGGTCAGCTTTAACAAGAAATAAAAGACCTAGTACACCTATTACCGGTGTTCATGCTGGCCATGCATGTTAATAGTTCATTGATCGGCTAGGCCTACTTACTAATAGGGAAAGATATTTGGATATTAATGGGAATTTGATAAATTGATCATGAATATCGGCAGGTCACTATCAATTTGGCTTCCACTCACCTGATTGCCGTGAAATAGGTCATCGTGCTTGACGGCCAAGGAGACAACTACCTTTGACGATAAATTATCGGATAAGGTGAACGTGTACGGTGTAGTTTTGACGGACGTATGAGAGGAGAAATCAAAGGAACAACCGGCACTCATTGGTACGTAATGTGGCAACTGAACTTTTGTAGGAGATCCATTCTGCAATTAAGCCTATACTTGGGATCATGATGCCAGTCTTTTTTTTTCTGCAGTTCTAATCCCTAAAAGCAAGGACCTCTCTTATCTATTTTTGCTAAAAGTAAGGAAATACAATATTTTCCTGGTCCTGGACTAATATTTTTCTGTTGTGAAGAGGGCATCGGCCTGGGTCGGTTATGACATCCGCAAACGTCTGAGGAGGGAGAGTTAGGTCATTAAAGCCCATCTGTATTGAAATTTACGGTATTTTCAAAGTGTTAGGAGAGTGTAGGTCTAGGTCTCATAGCCTCGTGATGGTTCCCAAAATGCTTGCCTTTTCAGCACACATTGAAAAACTGCAGGGAGAGCTCTATGTATTCAGATAGAGCCTAGTTCATTTTACACTACACTGGCGTGGTGCACTAATGATGAGAATCGCGGCGATGATTCTTTTTTCAAATTGAATACAGACGGGCTTTAAGTGAATTATTACAAAATCTTTTGAGTGTGTGGTCGCTCTGGAATGGTGTGTACTTTGCCACAGCACAGTACCTTGTGGTCCTGCCAAAGTGTTTGCTTCTCATCACCACTGAAAAATGGCAACTGCAGCATGAAGTTCGCACACTTAATCGTCGCGGTGACTTTAGGCGATTTTGCGGGCAACAGAAGAAAATGGAGATTGTCCTCCGATTACTCGTGCCCAGTAATCTGAACGCAAAACGAAAAGGTGGGACATTTTTTAAAACAGCAATCTGAATGTCTGTTATTTGGAGATATAAAAAATGCAAAAACATTGCTGTTCTCAAAAATGTCCCATTTCTTCAAAAATCGGGGTTTTGCGTCCAGACTACACGTCATGAGAATGATTGGGCTGGCATGGGAGACAATTGACCCGTAAAAATGACCTGGCGCGTAGCCAACTCACTGACAAACCATCCTCAATTTGGTTAGACTTGTACCCGGTCCTAACAATTTTACATCGGACATTTGTGACCCGATCTGCCACACGTAGGCGCAAGTCGCAGGTGATCATCGCCTGTCATCAGTTTACTCAAGTATTGTCACTGCGGTCCACTACTATTGTCAAACCGCAGAAACTTACATTTCAGCTGTTGTGTTGCAAGGCCATTAACCCTTTCCTCGTTTGCGACTTGCGCCTACTTTGGTAGATCGGGTCAGATTGGCATATGTTAGGATCGGTCGTGCCAATCGCGTTCGTGAATCTGATTGGCCGGTGCTGGCGCAGGTGAAAAGTATACATGTAGGTTTATTATGTTGATAGCCTATTTTTAACCCTTTCGTGATTGGTGGGTTTCCTGCGTCAAATGTAGGTCACCTTCTATCTGCATCATTCCGGTACGTCAACCGTATTTAGAATTGACTAAATTTATATAATTTACATAAAATTTCCAAGTGACGTCACCTGCCTAAATTCCTCCACAAATGGCGGCCAATACTGGTCCTACCAAACAAGCCACGTCCGATTACAGCGCGCAGGTTCGTAGGATCAGGTACTAATTTAAGTTGTTAACCTCGACCACCTTCTAGGCCTAGAGGAGGACGAGGAAGTTGAGGGACTAGCGTTTCTAGGCCCTGAGGACCATGACGATGAAAACTAAAGCTACCATTTCGCCCATTAACAACAACAATAAGTCGTTCTATGGATCAGCTTACTTGCTTCAAAAGCGCCCCAGCACACAGCCTTGCACTTCGTAGGACTTCAGCTACAAAAACATGGTCAAAAAGGAATGCTCTCGGTGACATGTTTATGGCGCGACAACAACAACGAAACCCCTACGTTTGGTAGGGGTCAGTCACTTTCATAATGTGGGGATAAGGCCTATAACCTCGAGTCGTTGCCAAGGAAGACGTTAGGTGGCGCTACATCCGTTGGGACGGCCCATTTTTCACGCATCGCAGCTAGGTACGCCTAACTCGTCCGTGGACTCTAACTATCATCTCGGCAAGCAACCTATTCTACATAGTGCGGAAGGATCGTGATAAAATCAGGCCTTTTGCCATACCATATAAGTAATTTACAATTAGCGCCTTTTGTTCGTGCCTATGGGTGCAAATGGTCGAACCAACGTTAACAGAAATGGAGGACCACGTGCTTCTTGTAAACAAACACACATGGACCATGACCACAGTCGAGTGCAAGAACGGGGGAACGAATCAGAACACCTGTTACTCACTAAGGAGTAGAATGATTGGCTGATGGGAAAGGTGATTGTTAGGGTCAGCCTTATATCTTAACACAGAGGATACACGTCCACGATTTGGCACTCGACAGGCCTCCTATGGTCGACAAGGGCAAATTAACGCTGATTAGTTTGTTGTCGGGTTTTAATAAAATGGGAACCAAAACTAGCTGGCACACCACGATATCACAACCTTTCAGCTGTACCCATGCGCAAAATATGTCTCTTTTTAAAATCCAATAAAATTTATATCTTAAGCGGGTACATGTATTCTAAATTTTTTGTTGTGAAATGTTGTCCAGGGCATTTTTGAATTTTGCTGCGATTCTTACTGTTTTCAATGCATGGTAAGTTATACTTCAAGAAAAGTACTAGTCGGCACACCAGTAATAGAAATCCAAGCCATTTGCCTTGAAAGAGACGACAATATACCATCCTGTTACTCGCATCCAGACGCTCCGATGATTGGAAAATTAAACGAGCCTTACCTGTAAGGTGAAGTTTGATTGAGATTCTACCATATCAGCTGACGAATTGAGAGATTACGTGCTTTCTTTTCCCCTTTGAACCCAAAAGGTTTGGGAATTTTGTCTTGAAAGGGTTGGGTTTCAAATTCCAAGGCAACACCACTAATCAGGGACAGGATACCTCTGTCAGTGGTGAGAGTTTTCCAGAAGTCAAAATGTTCCCTCAATCTACCAGCTTTAAAGTTCTCAACATTATGAGTAGCACGTTCTTTTGCGTAGCTTAGGAAACATTCAAAGTTCGATCGGCTTACCTTTTTTACTTTTTGTTTTTGAACTGTTTCTGGAACTGGTTCTTGTCCTTCTTGTAACCGGGTTGGCCCATTTTTTGGAACTGGTTTTGGGGGAACTGGTTCTGGTGGTAACCCACTGGGGCCTGTAGCTGCTGGTTCCCCCACCAGCCTTCCCCCTGTTGGGGATAGGCACGTTGCATAACTTGACCATAGCCGTAGTTGTACGGGAAGTATCCCTGTCGACTCTGAAACTCAGCGCCATGATTAGCCATCGCCATCTGGGGAGCAAATTTTGGTTTTTTCCTGGAAGTCCCACCTTGGCTTTCGCTATTCTGCCTCTTGCCTGATCGAGCCATTTTCCCGAATTCGGATCCCAGTTTCTCCCCTTCCATAACCTCCTTTATATTTTGCTGGAGGTCGGGGCCGAAGAGTAGGTTCGACTCCTCCTTGACTTTGTTCGCGACCTTTCGGACCCCCGGCAGTGCACGTTTAATTGCGGCACGCCGGTAGAAGTTCAGTTCTTGCATAGCACTTCCGAGGAGGGCGAGGCCATCCATGGCCATCTTAATGACCTGAGACGAGTCTGCATGCTGCCCGTCACGTCTAGCTTTGTAGATCAAGTCCACCACCTGAGTGAAGGGGATAGCACTCTTAGCTATCTTAGTGCCCACCTTAGCGGTACTTATGTCATTAAGTTTGGCAGACACCTTTTTCTCTGCGTGCAAGAGGTCCCAAATCTCTTGATTGACCTTAGGTGACACGATGTGGTCACAGTTTTCTGGACGCAAGTATTTCTCGTTCAGACATTTAGATTTATCGTCAGTCATGTGGGTAGCAAACAGTTTATTTATTAGATCTGCAAACTTCCCATCAATAGCCTCACCGACTTCCTCCTCCGGGGATAGCAGATCCTGTTGGAGCTCGAGTAGTAGAGGGTCTGCCCCCTCATCCTTTGGCAGTTCATCCTCCGGCAGATCGTCAAGCAACTCATCGAGTTCCTGATCCACTGACCCCGCAGCCTGGCCACCATGCTGCTGAGCCTGATGAGGGGATGGATTTTCGTCGGCCGTGTTGTTGGCTGAAATCTGTGAAGAAGCATGAGAATCACGCTCCGACGAAGGCAACTGACGGCGTGACCCTGCCGCAGCAAGCGCAGATTTAGATTTAGCAGTGTTCTTAGACATTTTCGCTGCTTTTGACGCGTTTGATTTTGCGTTTTCCGCCTCAAAAATCGCCTTTGCGAGGTTGAATTCCCGCATCGTGGGCAATGGCGGCAAAACCAAGCGTCTTTCGAAAACGAGGCTTGGGAATCCCCCGACCCGCTTCAGATTTTTTACCAATTTGGACTAAGTTCTCGGCCTAGCCAAGGTAAATCAAGTTGTTATAAGATTATTTCTTACCTATACAATTAATTCTACCAAGTTATTGCGTCACCTTCGCAGGGTGACAGTCGAAAACGGAATAATTTTTGTTTTTCCAGCACAAATTTTGGTAAACATCTCGGAGCTGCCATCTTGGCGCGTGAAGTGCATTGTGGGTAGAGCTGCGCGCGCATCTCACGTAATCTCCAAGAGTCAGCTGATTGGGTAGAATTGTAATATTTGGGGGTTAGAAGGACCTCAGCTAGATTTTCAAACCATATTATTTTCGTTGTGGGTTGACCGTGATAATATCAGGGTTAGGGGGTCCAAACGCGAGAGGGGTCACTGATCAGCGGAGAGAAGCGGCGAGCTGGCTTCCAGAGCCCATATAGCAGTGAATCGCCGCTGCGGATGAATCCAAGACATACAACATTTCCAAAAACTCATCAGATTTTTAAACAAACACTATATCATTTCATATTGAACAAAAAAGGATTAAGAAATATTATCCAAAATATTATCCAAACCGAATAAATCGTGTTAAAGGGGAAATACCGATTCTGTATCACCTCATCATCACGTCACTACGTGATCACTTGAGATAGTGTACGCCCACTAGCTCCTCAGTTGTGACCTCGCTACGCTCCCAGTAGGTCGTTAATTTCTTTTGCTCGTATATTTGTGTACAGCATTCGTTGTTGGATAAGATAGGCCCTACACAGAGTGGTATTCGATTGGAAGACGTTTTGTTTTATAGACGGTGAACTTTGCGTGACATTCGAATTATGGATTATACTGCTTGTGACAAGGATGAAGGACAACAACNCTATCTCAAGTGATCCCTCCGTTTGTGATTCTGAGGTTCTACAGAATCTCAATTACACTTCAACTTACAGGTAAGTCTCGTATAATTTTCCAATTCTAAAAGTACCGTACCTCCTGGCCCTGATTGGTCAATTACTGGTGTGTAACCTGATGCGGTGTGCTGGGGCCAGAGGCCGTGTAAGTTGAAGCAATCTATAAGATGGAACCAACGCCACGACATGACAGGTTGGGGACGATCTTTTGTCGTAGGTAAGAACGACAAGGGCAGTGCGGCAGTCGTAAAGGTAATCTGGAGTCGTATCTGATACGTTACACATTTAGACGTTTGCAAGTTTTATTGATATGCGACTCCAGATGATCTCAACGACCCGCGCAGCGCCACCCATCATCTTTCCCAGCTACGACTCGAGGTCATCCCGATAACTGCAGCGCCGCCTAAAGCCTTTCTCGCCTACGTCTCGAGATTACATATGACAAGACATCATGAACAACAGTGCCTGTATTTTGTACCGGTAACGCCTTTATTTGCGGTTAACCGCCCATACACGACCTATTGATAATAATACCAACAGTGAAGTATCAAAATCAAAACAAACGACACTAACAAAGGAAGTTGGGGAATAAAAGGGGGCATTTTCAGACAGAGTAGCTTTTTTGCAACTGTTCAGAGTTAGGAGAAAATCTCAATGGCTGTCTGTACCAACTGTCTCGTACTCTCCCCCACTACATGTATGTACACGATGCATACAGTACCCCGGTTGCATACCGTGCTTGCGTACAAAATTCGATAAACCACGCGGAAATGATCTCAATAGAAGCAGTCAGCCGCGCTTACCACGAAATGATGGCGGCAAAGTTAGCGGGCCAATACAAAAGAAAATTCTCTTGATTGATGCCCAATCAACCATGAACGGGTCCCCTAGGCATTGAATTGGGTCGTAGTGACACCTACTGGTCAACTGACTGACAGCTCCTATTAATCCAAGTTATTTTTCTTTGCAGTACCAATAACGATGAAGGAATTTGTTTGTTGCCTTTTGCTGGCAACAGTCGCACCGCTCGACAGTAAGAAGGTACTCCTTGTTCCCTTCAATACACCAAGTCACCTTCTGCAATTTGGAGGCTGTGGGGACGCTATCATAAAGGCAGGTCATGAAGCGAGCATGATCGTCCACTCTGGTCAAATGATTCCACCAAGTATCATTAAAGCGGGCATAAAGATAATTACATATGACACCGACGATAAGGTCTTCCCAATGGAGACCGCCGAAGTTCAACTACGGTCTGTCAACATCAGCAGGTCGGGGAGAATTTATCGAGAGATGATGGATCTCTTCGACAAACTCATTCCTGAGGTGTGCAAGGTCGTCCTCAATGACGAACTGAAGAAGAAACTTGCGAAGGATAAGTTTGACTTTGCAATAGTAGATGGCAGCTCGATATCATCACCTCTCTGTATTATCCCCTACCGCCTTGGTATACCTTGGGGTTCAATCACGCCGTTTATGCCCTTCAGCCCGATGGCCATCAGCCTCCAGACTCCTCTGCTCTTGCCTGCTCCTGTATTTCCTTTCACAGAGACGTCTACTTTTCTGCAGCGCTTCATAACCGTGATTGCATCAAACGCCATGACTTTCTTACTCAGTCACACATACAGCCCGTGGGAGGAGGACTTAAAGAAAACCTGCGAGGTTCCGTACAAATCACTCGATGACCTTCTGCTCCAGACAAAGATTTGGTTGATTGATCTCAACGACCTGGTCGATGTCCCCAAACCAACCATGCCAAATGTGTTCTTAATTGGAGGCCTATCCGTATCTCCACCAAGATCACTCTCGGACGAATTCATGACTTATGCAGACGAGGCAAAGGAAGGTCTGATCGTCATGACGTTCGGAGGCACACTGGGATATCTTCCGCGTGATTACGTGGACAGAATTATTCTCGGCATCGAAAGGGTCAAATATAAGGTAATATGGAGACAGAAGACTAAACCAAGCGTGGAGGTTCCCCCTAACTTAAAAATTGTCAACTGGATGCCACAGAATGATTTGTTGGGGCATCCGAACACCAAATTGTTTATCACACACTGCGGGAGTAATGGTCAACATGAGGCTGTCTATCATGGCGTCCCAATGCTTGGCCTTCCAGTTCTTGGCGACCAGCGTTATAACGCCCAGAGATTTACCGCTAAAGGTTTTGGCAGATATCTGGACATCACATCGTTCAAAGCAGAGGAGCTTGCAGATGCTATCAATGACGTCATCACCGATCCAAAATACAAAAACAAGATCCAGAAAGCTTCACGAATCTTTAAATCACGGCAAATGTTGCCAAGAGAAACCGCGGCCTATTGGGTAGATCACGTGATGGAACATGGCGCCGATCACATGATCAGTTACACCAATCAGCTCTCTTGGTATCAAATACTCCTGCTGGATGTGATCGCCGCATGGATTGTAATTTTTGCTGTGCTCACTTACGTTACAGTAAAAGTGATCAAAGCTATTTACAGGCGATGCTGGAGAGGACAGCAACCCAAAGTAAAAAGACAGTAGAATAAAGATACAGGCTCTCTTACGGCCCTAAAATTCCTAGAATTCCTACTTTTTTTTCAATCTCCCTAAAATCCCTAATTTTACATCCATTTTGGGCTATTCTCCCTAAATATCCCTAATTTTTGTCTTATTCCATGTTCTTCCGCACGTGCTGATGATGTCGAAGCAGCGTCGAGGTGCACGGCATTCACGACTACATCTGAAGATGCTCTGGATTCCATCAGTCTTCGCTCTCCCTGGATTCAACTTCAGATGTAGACCTTACAATGCCGTGCATCCCCACGTGATTTCATTATAACTACATATCTGATGTAGGTAATTCTACAAGAGATAAGCCAGGCGCGGATCCAGAGGGGGGATTGGGGGTCGTAACCCCCCTGCTCGCCATCACCAATTGTTTTTTTTTTCAATATTTTGTGACAATAAGCAAAAATACAAGAATTATAAAGCTTCTATTTTGATTCTGAGATGCCAGGAAATCGTGTCTATACCATGTATACGGCCTTCTAGATCTCAAAATTTTCCCAGACCCCCCGTCGGCATGGAAATCTTTGGCCCCCGCCTGCTACAACCGCCCTCGGCGCTGCTCACCCCACTCAGCTAAAAATCCTGGATCCGCACCTGGGTGACCAATCCATTTTGATCATGATTTGGCCTATAGGCCTAATGGTAAGTGTGAATACACTTTTTGAAGAGCACCTGGCCTACATCATCTGTGTATAAATCGTCGTAATTCTGTCCTAAAATGTCCTATTTTCAAGCCATTTTATCCCTAAAAGTCCCTAAAATTTATGTAAAAAAATCCCTAATTTTTCCCTAAAAAGTTCCTCAGGGCTGTAAGAGAGCCTGAAAGATACGAGAAAAAAAGACTGATTTAGACACAGGGGCTTGAGGCATTGCAGAGGTGGTGGGTGTTCCGCCGGTAATAACACACATCCGAATAATGCCCCGTTCTGGAACAACGTATAGGCCTACCTCGAGAAAAACCACAGGGGATCAGAGTGATTTAGCAATTTTCAATTCGACGCTCTGTCAAGAAGGCAAATCCCAAACAAACTACAGTGCGGCACTGAAAGCGATCTAGTTGCTGATTGGTCAAAATTATTCGAAAATTGTAATTCATATTTTTGGTTATTTTTTGACCATTCAGCAGTGATATCGTTTGCGTTGCCGAGAGTCGTCCAGTTGATCATATCAATGAGCATCTTTCGGCCTACTTTTTCGTTGGAAAGTTGTAGAAACCTAATGCAGAATACCACTATGTTTGTAAAATTTGAACGGGATTTTGGCTTCTTGACAGAAGTGAAAATTGCAAAATCAGATCTTAAGTGAAGTCGTATCATTTGTGATTTCTCTCCGTGGTTTACGTTACTAGAATGGGACATTACTCCGGGGTATGTTGTTATCGGGGTATACACATACGTGTATGCTTCTTAGACCCCTGAAACACCCACCACCCCAGCAATGCATGTCTACGTCCCCTCGATTTATACATGTAGACAGCTCGCATTTGATCCATGATAACCAATGAATGAATCTAACAAAGGAATTCTTTCGTTACTCTTTGTACATGTATGAGATATATTTTCACGACGTTTTCACCAGTAGCCTATTCACAGGACTGGTCTTTTTAAAGTGACAAGTGTCCAAGGTACATGTAAGAGTAACCATTTTACATTACACTACGTTCTGCAAATTGGAATCTGCCTACATGTATGTGCCACGCGTGATATTATGATAAAAATAGGTTTCAATATATTGGACACTAGTTGGGCACTAGGTACTCTTTATATTGGGCACTAATCAGATCTTCAGTGAAGTTGTATAATTTGTGATTTCTCCTCGTTGTATACGTTACTGAAGAACGAGGCATTACTCCCGGGTATGTTGTTATCGGGGTATACACATTCATGTATGCTTCTTAGAGCCCTGAAACGTCCACAACACCTGCAATGCATGCCTCATTCCCCTGGATTTATAGACAGCTCGCACTTGATCCATGAACAAATAAATGAATGTAACAAAGGAATTCTTTCGTTACTCTTTGTACACCCTTAGGCAAAAGTAAATGCCCACCCAATTTTCCGGCATATTTCCATGAATATTTTTCATAGCCAAGTTTTGTTTTATGCACATAATCCAGGACCACTAGGACACCTTTTAAGACAATATAACTGGAAATTATTAAACAATTGTGTTTCTGGTGAAAGTTTGAAATTTGACCAAAATGCCTTGTTTTTTAATACTCACCTGTTCAGATTGAAACTGGTGTTGTTTTGAAGCCAATCTGTTTCTGGATAATACAAATTTTCTAAATTCGAAATTGAATAACTTTGTGACGATTTATGATGATTTTTCTGTGGAATAAAATCCCCGCAGTTCTAGTTGACTCCAAGCCACATTTTATCAATACCCCAATCACGTGTCCCAATTCAGTAATTCCATTGAAACCGAGCTGACCCCAATAACAGGTTACGCAGGTATTTGTGACTGTGACTAGGCCTTACCTCATCAATGGGAGTCGCTGTCCACGATCGCCCAGTGGAATTCACACCGGTATTTGTTAGTCAACAAGTAGGCCTACTATTAGCCCTCGTTACACTACATAAAAAAACCCGTGTCGAACCCGGGTTTTTTCTGTCCACACCTGTTAAAAACGCGGTGTAATAATCTCCTCCGAGCTCGAACGGTTTTTGGAGGGCTTAATTTAGGTCCCCGTCACAAAATTTGAGTAGTGTTGACGGGCCCCGGGCCTCAGGAGGGATTTTTCACAGCCGGGCTAGACCCGGGTGTCAAAAAACCCGGGGATTTCTATGTAGTGTAACCACGGCTATTGTGAGAGACCCGATTCATAATTTTACAAAGGGACCTATTACTCCACCATTGACGCCAATCACTCGTTTTGTGGCTTATTCACCGCTGGGCAATTCTAAAATTCTTGCCTTGATTGCCTGGAACGAATGGCAAGAACTGGGAAAACTATTTTACAAAATCATCTATAACTTTGCTTTACATGTAGATGACAATTTTAGAATTCTGAAAATTTTTATGTGTCAAGAAACAGATTGGCTTCAAAACAATACCAGAGTCAATCCAAACATGCGAGTATCAAGAAAACATGAAATTTCGGCCAAATTTCAAACTTTCGCCAAAAACACAGTTGTTTAATACTTTGACGTTTTAATGGTCTTAAAAGGTGTCCTAGTGGCCGTAGATTATCTGTATGAAAAGAAAACGTGCACTGAAAAAAAAATCCTAATCATGTTGAGCACTTTCGGGGTACTCGTTTTGTCCGTGAGATGAGTAGAAAGGTACTCATATTGAGTAGAAAGGTACTGATAGCGAGTAAGAAAGATACTCATAGCGAGTAGCAAGGAACTCCAAATGCAGCTCCTTGGCCCGATGAGTACCCAATTAGTACCCAATTAGTACCTTTCTACTCATCTCACGGACAAAATGACTGATGAGTAGCCCAAAGTAATCAACATGAAATTTTTTTTCAGTGTGGCTACGAAAAATATTCATGGAAATATGCCGGAAAATTAGGTGGGCATTTATTTTCGTACATGTATAATATATATTTTCAGGACGTTTTCACCAGTATTCACTGGACTGGTCTTTTTAAAGTGACAAGTGTCTAAGGTATTATCCCAACCAGCAAGCTTCGGTGGGCCGCAGGTGGCCAAGGAGCGGCAACTGGCGGGCACCGGCGGTGGAACTAGCCACCGGTGGCCACCTGTGCTTATTACATTTTTTCACAATTAAGTAATCTTACCAGAATAATCATCTGCAGTGCAGGTTATAGACAATAGGGAGGTTTTCAGTCCGATATTCGGAGTTTTTAGAAACTGGGTCAGCCGACTCTGAAACGCAGGTGGTCCACCGGTGGGCCAAAGGTGGCAAATAAACATTTAAAAAAATTTTAAAAAATTTTGAAATTGACAAAGGCTATCACTTTTTCTTTATATAAGAGTGTTGTTTACCTTTATAATATTCAGATTAATGGAAATTAATTTCCATTTGAACAATCAATTTGGTGATAAGAAGCAAAAACGCGCGGAAGATTTGACCCCAAACTATTGACGGCTTCAAACACATTGATCTCCCAAATTTTTTTACAGTATGTGACATCTGAACACCCTTAACGTGATCGCGTAATAACTGAGCAGGTTCTCGGAGTGTATTTTATATATCTGCTCAGGGGTGTACGTCTTACCTGTGACTTGCCACTACTGGTACATGCTCTATTCGCCTTATCTCATTTCGCCTTTTCCCATTTCGCCTTCAAAAAGTGTACATTTCGCCTTTCCTCGATTCGCCTTCTCTCATTTCGCCTTCTCCTACTTCGCCTTATCTCATTTTGCCTTTGTCTCTATTTGCCTTTTTCTACCACGCCTTGTCCTGTTTTGCCTCTATCTTTTTGCCTTTTCTTAAGTGGCCTTATATAGTTTTGCCTTTATCTTAATTTGCCTTTGTCTTTCTTCGCCTTGTCTTAGTCTGCCTTGTCTCAATTCGCATTTGTCGAAATTTGCCTTCTTCCTAATTCGCCTTCTCTCATCTTGCCTTTGTCTTTATCCGCCTTAAGCGGGTGATCCACTGTCGCGATTTTGGCTTGAGACGCGGTTGCGTTCCCTTGCGGTTACCATATAAGGACTTCCGAGTATTAGAGGGTAAAGTAGGATGTGGCAGGATGGGACGAAGGTGAATTGAGAAAAGGCCAGTAAAGACAAAGGCAGAATAAAACAAAGGCAAGATAAGCGAAGGCAAATTGAGAAAAGGCGAGATGGGAAATGGCAAAATGAGAAAAGGCAAATTGGGAAGAAGGTGAAATGGGACAAAGGCTAATCGAGAAAATGCGAAAAGAGAAAAGGCAAAATAATACAAAGGCAGAATAGAACGAAGGCGAAATATGAGAAGGCGATTTGGGATGAGGCGAGATGAGATAAAGGTGAATTGGGAGTAAGGCAAGGTAAGACAAAGGCAGAATAATACAAAGGCAAGTTAGGCGAAGGCGAATTGAGAAAAGGCGAGATATGGAATGGCAAAATGAGAAAAGGCAAAATGAGAGAAGGCGAATTGAGATAAGGCGAATAGAGCAGACACCCCACTACTTGGGTTCCTACCCCTCAATGCCTCCTGTAGGCTGAAGATTTGCAACAACGAACCATATAACATCAGCTAGCCAGTGGTGAACCAACCCCAGTCTGCCGCTGGTTGGCAACCTGTTAGCCACCAGTCTGCCGCTGGTGTGCCACCTGTGAACCGACTGACTGCCGCAGGTGGGCCACCTACATGTACTTGCCGCTGAGCATAAAAGTTGGTGGGCCGCCGGTGGCGCCCGCAGGTGGGCCCCCGGAAATGCCACCTGTGTGCCGTAAAGATTCTAATACACTACGTCCTGCAAATACGAATCTGCCTACATGTATGTGCAACGCGTGCGTTGTTTGACAAAAAAATAGGTTTCAATATATTGGGCACTAGTTCGGCACTAGGTGTGCTCTTTATCTTCATGCTTGATTTTTCGTTTCCAGATACTTTTCTCCATGAAACCGCGTCAGAAGCAGTATAGTGTTACATTATGGTGGCTGACCTGGTCCCGCATAAAACCCAAGATTTAAGCGGCAGGTAGAAAAAGCGGAATTCCATGGAATTCCGTGGAAAATGCACTAAAAATAGAAATCAATAAAGTTATATATTATGGCCCCATTTCAACAGAAATAATTGCGTCACAATATCTTCATTTGATATAAATATATAATAATGATATTCAATCACTGTAATGCCTGAATTGAGAAAGTGTTTTGGGGGAACTATATTTTTCGTTCAAGTTTTGAAAACGTACAATCCAAGAGTTTATAAATCTGAAATTTTTTCGTCCAAGATTGTCACGTGCGTCTTGCCAAGATGCAAGTGACCACAAAACTGATGACGTCATGGAGTACATGAATAACCCGTGTACTTTTCGTCATTTTCATGAATTTACTTTTTGCCTTGGGACACTTCCGGCAAGGAACATGCAGTAGGATAATTACTTGAAAGGGCTGAAAATTACCGCTATCACTCCTTCGAATAGGGAGAGAAGACCAATCCCGGCTCAAGTGTAGTATACCGGACATCAGTGTGGGAATTGTTTTGGTACTTCTGTCATATAGCACGAATGACTATTTGTTATCAACTTGCTATTTGTCACTGCTTGTTGCAGTGGTGTAGTTACTGTCGTTGGATGTTTATGCTTTTGCATGGAATTTTAAAGTGAAATGAATAAATTAAATATTAATTTATAATTAATTAATTTAATAAAGTAATTTGTATTGTGGCAGTAAATGTGCATCGACGGTATCGTTGTGTGTGAGTTGTTGTTGGGAGTCGGGCGGGAGGATGGGAGTTGGGGAAGTGTGGGAAGTGGGAATTCGTTGTTATTTTTCATGTCGTTAGAAGTGGTGGGAAGATGGGAAGAGGGGAATTTGGGAATTGTGGTGTTGGCGTTCGTGTGGAAGGGAATTGGGAAGACGGGAACTGTGGGAACAGGCCGCAGCATGTCAAGTACCGTACCTCCATGTATGAAAAAAGTGCAAAAGTCAGTTTCAATTGGTTGTAAATGATAAATTTATTTTCTGAATGACATGAAATTTACAATGGAGTATTATTAGGCGTATCATTATTTACAAAAAATGAGTGAAAAATATAAATATCTTGACAGTGAAATTACAGAGTGTCGACAATGCGTAGTGGCACGAAGTCCCAGGCTTCGCATGGGACATCGTGGCACTACCTGTACGTATTGTCGAGCCTCTGTGGTCAAAGTACAGAATATTTCAGATTTTGACTATTTACAATACGGGTAACTATTTACAATTAGGCGTACATGCATCAGTTCGGGAAAGTTCTGTATTTGGAAACGTTTGTGATTTTGGAAGTTCCAATATTGACGAATCGATGGAGCAATCAGCTTCGTCGAATTTGATCACATGATTTTATGAGTGTAAACATAACCACGTGCAGCAAGGAGGCAGCCATGTTAATTAACGTCATCCATACGCGAAAAGAAACTACGGGGCACTGACGTTAAGGTAGAGTCAGTAAGGTGAAGCCGTCTGACATGTGCGTTAGATTGCACTTCATGATGATGCCATCGTAGATCATCATCGCGGCTACTGAAGAGTAGCGTACGTGGTCAGTAAGATGGACTGATGTTTTGGAGAGGCTGGGCCGTAACGAAGTCGATATCTGTTTAGTGATGTTGGTACGGAGTGTTGTCTTCAATTGCGCGAAGATATCTGAAATGGGACAAATTACAATTCATGTGCCGTTATTGAGGCCGCGTTATTGAGATTGGCGCCAACTTGTGACCTTATTACTGACGCTAGGCTACAAATGTGGAGGTCATGACCTTTATGTAGGAACCTACCAGGAAATCGTCGTGAAACCATTGTGCATAATGCATCGTGTAGAAATCGGCTACATACCGGTAGTTACTGAACCTCTTCATGGAGGAGAAGTCGTGTGTTAATATGTCAACACAGTGGTGAAACTGGGGGCCAGTGTACGCAGCGCCATCAGCGCCGGGACGGTGGCCAGGGAACCATGCTGTCCAGCTCATTAAAAGACTCACCTCTCCTTGTTTGAAATCTTCGACATATACGCTGGTGGGACTTCAGCATTTAGTGATTCCTGGTATTGGTCAAGGGTGATGCCCTCTTCTTGGAGTTTGTTGACTTTGACCTGAAATGTGAAAAATGATGAATTTAATCTCCCTGAATTCCGCAGGCGTACACTCTAAAAACTCAAGTGTTAAAAATAACACTTCAAGAGTCAAATTTAACACTTCTGAGGTGTTCGAGGAGGGACAACACCCCGGGTGCTACTTTAACACCCCACGAAGTGTAACACTTTCCTACACCTGCTGAAGTGTTATAATTCCAACACTTGCAAGTGTAGGGTCCAACACTTATAGTAGTTATTACAACACCTACCAGGTGTTAAATCCAGCACTTCTAAGGGTCACATTCACTATCGTCTATGGATGCTTCCTGCACTTGAGAGGTGTTAAATCAACACCAACAAAATGGTGGAACAATAATTAGAACAAGATTTAATTGCCCAGATTCAATCATTTATTTTCTTATTGCTCACTGTTTCAATATATACAGGGTGTGAAAATTGACTAAAATTAGTTACATTATAGGCACACAGAAAAGAATAATAGAATATGATCTGCTAGTCCCTAACATGAGAACTGTTCCTATTTCCACGAGCATTTTCATGTATGTTTTTAGAGTTCAATTCTCAAAATAAAGGATTTTGTAACTTTTCACAGCCTTTCATATCCATGGACAAATTTTGGCAAAACAAACATGCATAAGATATCATAATGAACACAATCATATCTACAAAAAGAAAAACACAGGCATAAAATCCAAATCAGGACACCTCTCATTTGAGGACTTCAACCACCAGTCCCGAAGGGGTCCATATGAATGGTTCCATCGTATAACTTTCACAGTTCTGCTAGCCAGAGGGCATTTTCTGTCAGAAAGACTGTTTTCAATTTCCCTCACACTGGAAGAATTTTGCTTGGTCCTGTGATGTCCTAGACACGTCTCCAAAAAGATGTAAAACCCATAAAGTGATGGTTGGTATCCAAGATGTAGTACACAGTGCACTTGAAGACTCTGTCGACTGCCGATGTGACATCAACCTCATCACAAGGGATGGCGTTACATCCACGGTCGTAAAGAACTGGCTTGGTTCTGTTCGACTTCCAACACACAAGATGGCTGTCCTCTCTGGTGGTCTTTGCAAGTGATGTAATGTTCAACCTTAAATGAGAGAAGAAAAAAAATGTACCCAACGCAACAGCTGTTATTCAAAGGCAGGGTTTGAAGAGACAGACAATGGTTATGATCGGTGACAGTAAATGTTTCAAAATAAATCTTCTTACCGGTTTAAAGTCAATGTCGATGAGACAGGTCCCTCAATACTTGATGACTTCTTTTTCGGACATTGCAAGGAGCAGGTTGGCACAATCTCAAACCGAAGCGTGACTTCTCATCTGCAAAGGAAACAGAATAATGTTTTCTTAGTGGCGTCACTTCTACGAACAAAATTCTGCATGTACACTCATGGCCAGAAGTAAATGGACAGCAGTTTATCTTGAATATCTCCAAACCAATGGGGTGAAGAAAATTGAATCCGACATATGTAGTGGTAAATTTTCCTGGCTATCTAATGGTGTCAGCGTCGAAAAAAATCCGCTGAAAACCGCATTGGACAGAAGGAATTTTGTAAAGGCATGTTTTTTGCTACTTTTTTATTTGCATGATTTCAGTCAAAATTTTTATATCACTGTGTTCAACTCATCGAGGCCTTTCATAAAATATCCTGAAATTTCAAATATTCCGTGTAGAAATGTGATTTGGGGCACTTTTATCCAAATATTTTTGGCCACGCGTGCAACACCTTTGACACAGGCCTCTGCACTATTGTGAGTTGTGGTGGTGAATGAAATCTAAGTATTGTCATTTCTCGTTCACAAATGAATAAAGAAACCCAGTTGTGGCTGAAGGTCGCGTTTGTCATGCAGGGTCAATTTCCATAACAGGCTGCGTCAGTTCAGTAGATTCCTGGTAGTTGACCAATTCACAGCCTGTTGGCACCCCGTCAATCCCACAAACTATTCAATGGCCATTGATGTTTATCTACCGGCATGACCATTGGGTTCAAGGGGCTCTGTCAAAGGTGTTGCAAGCATGGGCAACATAAGTTTGATAAAAGTGCCCCAAAATCACATTTCTACACGGAATATTTGAAATTTTAGGATGTATTATGAAAGGCCTCGATGAGTAGAACACAGTGATGTAAAAATTTTGAATGAAATCATGCAAATAAAAAAGTAGCAAAAAACATACCTTTACAAAATTCCTTCTGTCAAATGCGGTTTTCAGCGGATTTTTTCGACGCTGATACCATTAGATAGCCAGGAAAATTTACTACTACGTATGTCGGATTCAATTTTCTACACCCCATTGGTTTGGAGATATTCAAGATAAACTGCTGTCCATTTACTTTTGGCCATGAGTGTACATGTATGTAGGCCCTATTCTGCTTGAAGGTGCATTATAGGCCTAGTATTAGTACGACTCACCACAGTGCCCATGACCATGTAGGCCTAGGCCTTAGTTCGACTTTGGAAATGTACACAGTAACACACACACACTCCTATAGGCCCTATGTAATTGTACTAGTATTTCTAATACACGTACATGTATAGAGTGTAATGTCTACACCTAATGTACCTACACAGCATGCATGCTTATGTGCATCAGGCATGCAGTGCACCCACGCGGGCCCTGCAATTACAGCAAAGAATGCAAGGGCCAAGTAGTTAGTGCAAAATCCAATAATATCACACTTCCGTGGTGACATCCTGTTAATCAAAGATGCTTGAGAAAATCTCTAATACTTGTTGAATCATTTTGCACGACAATGGATTCATAACTCACCTGTCTTACTTGTAAAATTAGAATATTAATTCGATAAAACACCGCTCTGCACACTTCTTCTCCCCCGACTCTATGTTGGAGACAAAGGGCAGAAAGGCATTATGGGTAATTACACTTGGCTGTCCCTTGAGGTGTTGGCATAACACCTGATAAGTGTTAGAATGCTGTGCTTACACCTGAAGTGTTAGATCCTGATTCAACACTTTGAAGGTGTCATAAGGTTACACTGTGGAGTGTTGGACCTACACTTGAAGAGTAACACCCAAAACTACACCTGCTAAGTGTACCCTATCCACTTGATTTTTTAGAGTGTATTAGTGATGGACGTGAAGCTATAAGGGCTAAGGGCAACAACGTGGAAAGAAATTCACATGCAATAATACGGTTGTTGCTTGTATCGTGGACGTTTGTGGAATAATAGAGAGTTTAAGAGATAGTCCCGCTAACGGCCACATGCAGTAACGTAGAAGTGGACACTTTTTACAGGTAGTAGGGGAGTCAAGCACGAAAAATGGTGAATAAGGTTGCACAAAAAGATATACAATTGCTGTTAACATTTTTTGGTAGGTATATCTGTTCTACATAAGAATTGGGGGGACTGCTCGGTCATCTCTCTTGCGAACTCCTGTTATGAACCCTTTTATAGTTTGCTACTGACTTTATCATTGGGCCGGTGGACTCGATTTTGTAGAGGGGCAGAGGAACCAATGTACAGCTATCTTCTGAATGGTTGGGTTTAGACCCTATAAATGTATTAGTAACAGATAGAAATATGGGGACAGTGAATCAAATAAACATGGTCTTAAATATTTTCAGTTGCTACATTCACCTTATTTTATACCTCCATGCTACACTGCAGTTTTAATGTAAAATTACACATATCGGACCAAATACCCCAAAAGTGATTTCCACTTGCCAAAAGCAATTAAGAGCGCGGGGAGCGCGGTGGCACAATGGTTAGAGCGTTGGACTCGTGATCGGAAGGTTGCGGGTTCAATCCCTGGCTGTGCCACTCTGTATACTCTCAACTGGCCTGAAATGTCCATGTGTGCGCTGTATTGTAGCTGCCCTTGGTTTCTACAGAAAGGTTTCTGGATTAGGCTGGGTAATAATGTGAAGTGCCTTGACACTTAAATGTAAAAGGCACTATAAGCCCACACATTATTATTATTATTATTAAGAACACCCTTGGCTGATTCAGAGGCACCATATTTCTATCTGTTGGTAATACATTTATAGAGTCTAAACCCAACCATTCAGAAGTTAGCTGTACATTGGTTTCCATGCCCCTGTACAAAACCAAGTCCACCAGTCCAATGATAAAGTCAGTAGCAAACTATAAAATGGTCCACAACAGGAGTTCGCAAGAGAGATGACCGAGCAGTCCTCCCAATTCCTATGTAGAACAGATATACCTACCAAAAAATGTTAACAGCAATTGTATATCTGTTTGTGCAACCTCCAACCCTTATTTTGCACAATTCTGGCCTTTGGCTCCCCTACTAAGGAGGACACTTTTTACTGCTACACCGGGCGTGACGTCTTCGCTTGAATACAGAGTTTCAGCCAATCACCCGAAACGCGAACGTGTGTCCATTTTTGTTGGGTGCTGTCTAAACTCATGGCATTCATGTATTATCACCATACCATTTCCAGGGGGGCCTTGTAAAAAGTGTGGCTTCTTGTATGTACCGACATGGCGATTGTCTTGTTGGTCGGACCTCAGCGCTTGCATACCGTTAAATACATCCACTGTGGACAGTTTGCGGGTTTTGCGTGTCAAGATTTGGGCTGTGACAAATTTTCCTGCAAAGGAAGGAATCGGACAGTAAGTATCGTGCAAACGTTTTAGGAATGCCGAAGACAAGTCACGTCGCCAGGCTCGATAGAATTTGTAATACACGGGCTGTGCTGAATTGTTCCTGTGGGTTTACCGAAAGTCCACGTGTCGGCGCAACATGCGGACGGAAGAACACCTCGATTTGTCTGTTTGCGGAAATGATTGAGGAAAAAAGGCAAATAATTGTAAAGTGCTTCGTATAAAAGACGTTTTTGACCCTCGAAACATTAAATGAATGATTGTAGCCTTGTAGCAGTGACTGGTAGAGAAGGTGGTGAAGAAGACGTTCAGTTGATAGCGAAGAACAACACATTTATGCATGGTGGATGGACTCGTCATGGAGACATTTTTTCGTCAGAGTGACAGTGCATGAGTGACGCTCTTAGGCATTGCGGCAATGGGAACGTAGCCCATCAGCTCGTGACAGACATGACGATAGACAGTCGTCGGATGAAGTTGGGCTGAACATAGGCGTTAAGGCTATGTCAGGAATAGTTTAATACTGCATGGTTTAGGGATGTTCGGCATTTTGTGTTTGTGAAATGAGTGACTGTAACATTTTGGAATGTGGTGGCCTGGATGTGTTCTGTGAATATTCGCTGACTTAGTAAATGCGTGCTGTGGGCATGAAGACATGACATTTCAATTTACACCCTCTGGCTATTGTATGACGGAAGAAAGTGGTGCAGACTGAAAAAAGAATTGATTGTGGCCGGAGTGACGGAGAGTGGACAGCAATGCACATTATTCCAATCCAGACCACATTATTCTACTCCAGTCCAGACATTGCTGTTGCTGTATGTTGAGCATAGACAGCTAAAATCAGATTTGGTTTAAGCAATCAGACAAATGTGTCTTTGGAATAGGAGATGGAAACTGTGATTTAGTATTGTATGGAATGTGAGTAATACTTGCATGGTTAGGCCTTATAGGTATCCTCCACCAGCCAACCTTAAAACCAACGTATACAGTACCGTGACCTAACAAACTCAAGTTAAACGACCTGAAAACCGAGTTCCTTCTCCTCGTATCTCCATCACAAGGTGACTTGCGCCCTAGTGATGCTATACTCCACCTGGGTAATGCTGAAATTAAGCCTTCCTCAAAGGCTCGTAACCTTGGTTTTATCTCTGATGGTGCTATGACTTTCCATGAACAAATATCCCAGGTCGTATCATCCGGCTACTTTCATTTACGCAAGATCGCTTCCATTAAGAAATATCTCCCTGTTGAACTTCTTACTACTCTCACTCATGCTTTTATTACATCAAGGCTCGATTTCTGCAACGCCCTCTACGCTGGTCTACCAGACTACGAAATAAACCGTCTTCAAAAAATACAAAACCAAGCTGCACGGCTGGTCTCTAATACCAAAAGGAGAGAGCACATAACACCGGTTCTCAAACAACTGCACTGGCTCCCGGTCCAGGCTAGAATTAAATTCAAAATTTTGACTTTCGCTTTCAGAGCCGTGCGGGGCGAGGGCCCTGCTTATCTCCAGCTGCCGCTCTTTTCTGCTGAAAGATCTACTAGGGCTGGAGCTGCACCCAGACTCGCCCAACCAAGAGCCAAGAAGAGGACAGCTGGTGATAGGGCTTACAGTGTCTGCGCCCCGCGGCTCTGGAACGAATTACCTTGTGATATCGGGGCTTGCAATTCTTTCGAAAGTTTTAAGAAATCTTTGAAAACCTTTCTTTTTAAACAGTATTACTAGTGTTCCTTTTTTGGTCTTCAATGTTTTAGCTCTATGTCTTAACTCTCATTGTCTTATCTCCTATGTTCTATTCTTTCTGATCTTGTCGTTTTATCTCTCTCATACTTTTATTTTTATTGTAAAGCGCCGCTGACGATTTATTTCAAAGGGGCGCTATAAAAATTCACTATTATTATTATTATTATTATTATTATTATCTAACACTCGCCAACCCAAAGACCGCTTAATGTACACGTCAATAGCACTTTTGCATATCACTATTTATCTATGCCTGGTAGGATGTCCATAAGTCGCGCTCTCTATTGGCTCTAAAAGTGAAGTCATTGTTCGAGAAGACCGCCCATGCATGATAATAGATCATCTGAGCAAGGCACAGCCAGGATTCCCCCGGTCCTGTCGTCGGCATGTCATTATCAATCATTGCGTAATATTTTAACTAGGTTTCTGAAGTTGGCTATAAAATGCTTTGTCTCGATGCAGACGCCATGCAGCACGAATAAGAGCCCTTTCAGGCTCTGCCATAGCTACACGACCTCTTCTTGCTGCGGCCATTGTGACTTTGAGTCAGCACATAAAATACTTACGTTGGCATAGGGCTGGTGCATACTTGCTCGGGGAACGGCAAGTGCATGAATCTGATCGCAGGTTTCCAAGGCGTGAATGTGCACACACATTGAAATTGATCATAGTCGGCGTAAAATCCGGACGGAGTATCACCCTAAGCGACACCACGCGGTGATTGTGACGACTGGCCATTCTGATGTTGGACGCGGAACCGTGCACTTCGAGCTCCGGTGTGAGGGCAAGTATATCGCCGAATTTGTGCCTTCCGCCGAGCAAGGGCGAGAGCCGAGTGAGGCTATACTTTT
>NMRB01000529.1:247816-264040 GCA_002633025.1 Notospermus geniculatus
GCTTGAGTCATCTCCATCACGTGAGCTTCTTTCCCGTTTGATGAGATCTGTCAGCAATGTTTCCTGCAGTCTCCAAACCTTCATGCGCTGTTCGTGTTCGGCAATGCGGCGTTCCTGTTCAGTTTCTTGCATGAATATTTGCTGCTTGAGACGTTTGACCTGCAGCTCATGCTCTATCTGCTGCATGTCCATCACTGACTGATAGGCAGAAACACTGCACGGTTGCTCATCAGGGGTAGATTTACGCTTGGTTACCTTGGCTGCAGAAGCTGATTTCCGAATTGGGGTTGGTTGGATCGAAGGAGTAGCAGGATCAGTTGAAGATTCAAAATCCTGGGAGATCGGCAGTTCCGCAGAGGTTGACGGCCTCGGAACTTCATCGAAAAACGAAGCGTCGCTGGGGGATCGCGATGATCCAACAGCTGCAGTTGGTTTCACTCCATGGCGATTCACTGAAAAAAATGTCGAAATGCCAGTATTGTGCTGAAAGCATGAAAATGTTATTGATATCAGCCCTCATATGTCTGAATTTTAAATTATACTTCAAGCTTACCAAAGCTGTTTTTATACATTTGTACTGGTTTCAATGTAAACCAGTTTAGAACAGGTGTGAAAGAAATGAAAATTCCCTAGTTTGTAAGTCGTATTTACAGCCATGCATTGCATTGTGGAAAGTTTGGGTTTGATTGAGTGACGTGGCCACAAACCTAAAAAATAGGAATTCAATTTAGGCCTACCCCGGCGTATATTAATTTGTTGATGTGAAAGCAGCTTCATTAATAAAATGATTAGGATATATTTGGCTTCATTTAATTCTCTGAGGATAGCCGAACCTTCAACATGCATGTAAAATACACCACCTTCGCCTGTGCAAGCCCGCCCAGGCATAGGCTGCTCATACGTTCGGCGAGTGAGCATGCGGTGTGCATTGATGGTACATGTAGCACTACCAACCTGGGACATGATACCCCGCATCATCGTCAACATCATTATCTAAAGGCTCTATGACGTCGCAACATATCGATGCTACTGTGTGGGCTGAATCATCAGCTTTGTCCTCTTCTTCCATCACTCCACCTCCTGTGCGATGCCTGGCTTTATTTTCCTTGGAAACATCTTTTTTTGCCTTTGCCTTCATGTTGTCCCACATTTTTTTTATGGCCTTCATGTCCAATTTGGAGACATTTTTCTGGCTGTTGTAGCTTTCCACAATTCTCTCCCATGCCGCTTCTTTCTGTCTCCACACTTTAGAAGTGTTTTCACGCAGTTCAATAATTCCCTTCTCGCGTTCGACCAACTGCAACAGAAGTTGCCTCTCGACGTCGGTCGAATTTCTTCGTTTCTTCCCTGCTGTTTTAAGTTCATCCATCCTGGAGTGTAGCAATGTACTGTACCTCTGGAACACCGACGAATTCACCCTGTTTAAACTGCCACTCAGGCCTTTTGTCAGGCAACGTGTCCTCTCTGACCTCTGCTCGCAGTGCGAGGCAGGCTATTGTTCAACGCCCGGCGACATGGTTAGGGACACCTTTAGGTCCACCTGAAGGAAAGTGTACTTTCCTAAAGGAATTCCTCAGGTGAAGTCGTTCCTTCAGGTACACCTTACGAAAGGAAAAGGTTTAGGACGCTTTCAGAATAGGCCACAAGAAAAGTTCACCTTACCATAGGTTTACCTTAGCAAAGTGGACCTTTGGAAAGGTTCACCTAACACTATATTTCAGGAGTCTTCTAGAATACGGGCCTATATGTTTTTGGATAATACTTTGCAGAGTTGCCTTGTCTCTTTTGTCAACTCTGTACAGGGCAATGTTTCTCGTACCTCTTTGAGTAATACCAAACACCCAGTATTGTTTCGATGGGGCGCCCTTGTGATACTTTTGTTCTTTGCCAAAGTGACTTTCATCAATTTCAGCATGAAAGTCTGGCAAAGTGTCTTGGTGTGTAAAGACATAAGTAGGGTTGGCCGAGAATTTAATGGGATTATTTTTCAGTACAGCTGTACATATATCCCTACAAAAAGAGAACCAGTCTATGATGGTTTTTTTGGCTGACATCTGATAAAACTTAGTAGATTTGCAAGTCAATGGCAAATAGGTACGTCATCATATATAATTTATCGAGGGTGGGCTTGCTTTTGGAAAAAAAGGAATCATGACGAACGGATTTTTTGGTTCGACAATTCAAACATGTCCAAATGTAACCATCTGATGTGTTGTGGTCTTCAATTAACTTCATTGGAATGGAACATGAAGTACAATTGAGGAATGAATGAAGAATTTTTTGACTTTGAAGAAACTCAATAGCAGATTTTTTTGTGTGTGAAAGTTTGACGTGATGTGGAAAATACTAGTCTGTTGTTTTTTCGTTATGTCACCAGAGGATGCAGTGGCCGTCGATTGAACATTACTGGGGGTACCGGTAGTTGATGAACTGCAATGCGGTTGTGGTTCATTACATTCAGCCATTGGCATTTGGCATAGGGTAAAATGTCGGTAACTGAAAGCAATGATAAATAATAATTACCTTGATATAACATCTTGATTGTCCAATTAGGTGGTTCAACAGGACAATGGCTCTGTCGACCATATGATGCTGAACTGTTTTTGGTATGTCGGTACACGGCGTTGGGACGAGTCTAGCTGTCAGTGCATGTGTAAGGCTGTGGAGGACTACTGTTAGTTTCAATACCAAAACGCATGCCTTGGATTCGTATGCAAGGAGTGACATATTTATGTCAATTTCACCTTTCTCAGCTGCACTTTGTTCGTTCTCCTCTGATCTCTCATTGTACTCTCGCACTTTTTCATTTTTATTGGATTTAAATTTATCCTCTGCCTCGTCGGCAAGAACGTACGTCCTGTACATATCGTTCGTTCCCTTGTGCAGTTTGTATAGGTCGAGCATCACATCATTCAGATGCATTAGCCCACTATCTTTCACCCTTTGATAATTTGCTTCTACTTCCTCCTCGTACAGTGTACGGCTCTTACTGGCACAAAATAGTATTTGATCCATTAGCCCGTCGTTTGATCGTAAAACTTTGGCGATTAGAGCACATGCCACTTGGGGCTGACCACACCCAGCAATTGCTAGTTTCCCGTCAACAACAACTCGATTTTTGGTAGAATATTCATGTGTGTATCGGTCCCCGGCGAATAACAGCCATCCAGTCTGGCTCATCAGCTACCTCATCGGGTGATTCCTCTTCATCATTAACTGCTTCATCATCTTCACGTGATCTTCGTTCTGAATCTTTTACTGTCCTTTCAACATCGGCTCTCAAGAAATTTGGACAGTTCTCATTGGCCAAGAAAGACTTCATTATGTCAGTCCAGGTGTCAGTATCAGATTTAATGTCACTTATTTCTCGCCATCCAGGCCAATGAAGCAGTAACATAGTTCGGCAGTATTCCTCTGTAAGGGGCCATGTTGCCTTTATATGACCACTGCATATGACTGGAACCCTCCCAGAACGGCAGATAAAATTATACCAAGATAGGCCATTGTCAGCTGGATCTCGATCAAGGTATCTGTCGAGTGGGGTACTTTTTGTCACTCTACCATTTCCTTTTTCTAGTAGCCTTGCCCCAGATAAGCTGATTGACTGGAATGTATGACTGGAACGATAGAGCGGAAGGCCAGAAATCTCATATGCAGCCTCGATACATCACGTTTCACTGTTCCCATCAGAAGTTTGGTGCATAGGGATTTTGCAGTGGAATCATCTTCACTTGAATTGACAAGATCATTGAACAGAGCAGCTGTTGCTCCTGATGGTTCATTCCCTTTACAGGCATAACCAGTGACATACTTTTCTGTTGCAATGATCTCATCCACAGATGGGTTGTCAGGACCACTTGTCGATAGAATGAGAGAAATATCCCCATTTGCTCGCCAGCCTTGTGTGTGGTACTGGGAATGTTGAACCATGACGGGGTGATCCCTTTCCATCTCAAGACGCAACGAATGGTTTCGGTGTCTGATAATTTCTGGACCAGATCTTGGAGGCTTACCAGGCTCATCTGTTGTTCCAAAACCCATTCTACATTCTCGACATTTTGACTGTTTTCTTTTGGGAGGCATGAGACAGTAATCTGAACATCTGTGGAGGTTGATTCGGTTGGTTAACAGAATGTGGTCTTGAAGGATGGTCTCTTGATCCTTGGCAATGTCCATCATAAGTTTAAGAAGAGGATTCATCTCTTCAGGTGGGGCAGGCGCAGACCCTTCTGGTGGAGGCCAAAGATCCTTTCGTGGATTTCCAGTGGATGAGTCTTTGCCAGCAGGGTGGAGAGCTGTCATTCGAAAGATCTGCCTTGCCCAGTCAGATAGGTTTTTGGCAGTGGCTTCATCGGACAGCCCTGCTTGAACAGCATCATGCAGTAGGTGGTGAGGTTGTCTGTCCTGACGCCAGCAGAGTCCATGCCAGTGGATCATTCCTCTCGATTTGGCGAATTCCTGTCTGTACCAGTAGGCATTGACGCCAAATACTGGTCTCATGACTTTCTCGAAGTAAGAGGTTGTCCTCAGATCAAAGTAATGTCCAACAATATGACTATTTGATTGTAACGCAGAGAATAGAAGATTCCGATTGGTCAGGTCAACAACCTTCCCTGTTGTTTCAAATGTGTATATTTCCAGGAGTCTTCTCAGAGGTTTGAAATGGTACTCTGCACAACTGCCAGTTGTAAAAAAAGATGGTAATCCATGACCTTCATTTATTTGGTACTGAATCAGGGAACGGAGTTCTTTGGCCTTTTGTTCCCAGTATTGCGATGTGCCTCTGAGAGTGGCACCAAAATATAAGATACGTTTGCCAATTGAAATATCTCCATTCTCTAATTTTGATTTCAGGTCAGCTGCTGTCAGATGTTCATCTGCAAGGGATTGTCTCATGATGAAACCTGATCGTTCAAGGGCATTCTTCCGCACAATCATGTTGTGGACGATGAATTTAAAGTACGGATGACGTGCAAAACGACCATCCTTGTACCACAAAAGATGTTCGGCCCAGTCAGACATAGATGAACAGGTCCGCTTCCTATTGATGTAGAAGTCGCCTAAGCCGTATGGGAAAAGAGTTGGAAAGGCAAGTGTGAAAAAATACCTTGTTGTAAACTCAGAAACTGGTTGGTGGCCTCTTGTTGGCCAAGGAATTGTTATTTTGCCACGTTTTGCAGTCACCTCTCCGTGATTTGGTCCGATCACATCTTTTACAGTGTCCTCAACTCTCTTCCTGATGTCAACAGGTTCGTCCGGTAAGAGGACACCAGAGGTGGTTGTGTTGTCTGTATCATCATCACATTCACCTGGATTGACTTGATCTGGAGCTGGGCCCTTGTCATCTTTATGTTTGGTGTTGAATGATTCGTACTGCATCGTTGGCAAAACTGGCAGTTCACCATTCTCAGGCAATTTCAGGAGGCGTTCAGTACTTATTTCGATGTCAAAAAATGCAGGGTTGTGGTTTTTTAGCCATTCAAGTGCTTTCTGCACAGATCGTCTTCGAACAGCAAATTCCTTGCTCGTGTCATTTTTCCCCTCCCTACGGACCCGTAAGATCTTGATTTCTTCAGGAAGGCGTGGCATAATTTTGGCAACTTCATCAATGGCTTGTGGAAATGTAACACAGTGGCCATTTGCCGCTATTCCTCCATGTTTTAGTAGGTGTACATTAATGGCTGGAGAAATTCGGGAGATTAGTTGCATCTCGACTGTGGTGAGGTCTTGGAGTTCTTCTGGGACAAGGCGTGGATCCATATTGTTACCTTCAGAGAACATTTTGATTTTGCCTTTGTCAGAAAAGCATCGTCTGCAAATGTTCTCTGAAACCATTTTCATTTGAAGACGTCTTTCATTGCAAACTTGACATGAATTGAATTTATACGACATCTGTTCGAGTTCAAATGCACGTATAGAATCCATGGCTGTATTGAATTGTCCATCTTCAGATATTGGAGGTGGAGGAGGTATTTCTCCAATATCGTCTGCCAGCTGTGTGCGTCTTGCCCTGATTCTATTGCTGTTCCGAGCCATTCTGTTTTTCCTCTCTTTGGCACTTTCATTTTCCGGTGGCATCTCACAAGAAACTCCCAAGCGTCTGCCCTCATCAAATTGGTTCTTTTGATATCCAGTTTTTTCGGATGGGGATGGTGTAGGCCTATCAGTGTCTTGGACACTGCTATTTCTGTTCTTGGTGGCAACTCCAGGTCGGATGTTTGGAGACTTGCTTCTTCTTTTTTTTGGAATCGGTTCTTTGATGTCTGATTGGAGCGAATGGTGAGGTTGTTCACTTTCGGGAGCACAAATTTCAAGGAGGTGAAAATGTTGGTTCCTTAACAGCAATGTTATTGTCTGCTTGGGAAGGTGAGTATCAATGATATTCAGATGGTAATTTGTCTCACCTTTGTTGTAGCTCTGTAGCCAGATGTGAATGTCACAGTTGTAGATATTTGCAGCTACTTGTGCCTCACATGTAGTTGCATACCCTGATTTTTCCAGCATTTCTTGTTGATAACAGTGTGCATTGTGGACAGGCAAATCATGGTAAAGTTGCACACTACTTTCATACTGTTCCCAGTTACTTATGACAGAATTACATATGTCTCATTCTGTATTTCCTGGTGTATTCGTCTGATAGGTGCCCATGCCTTGCTAGAGTGAGACAATGAAAGAAGCAATCGCCATCTCCAGGGACATTATGTACGAAGAACTGATGACCTCGAATTGAAATTTTATTTACAGGTTTGGAAACAGTACTGGAGGTGGTGCTGGTGACTACATTGGGAAATTCTTCCAACTGATTCTTGATCGTACCGTTCGTAATGGTGCTTGACGTGGATGAAGACAGAGAGTTGGTACTGGATACAGACATTGCAGTGACTTGACTGGAAGTGGAAGAGGAATTTGTGCCAGGCAGATGTTGGCCTGATGTCATGTTGTCCTGGAACATGTGGAAGTGCAAGCTTTCCTTGGCATTACTGGTAGTCCTCTTTAAAATGGGAATATTTCGGAAGGTGCCAGCTGTAACAAATGTTTCCTTCATATCTTTGCCAGTAGGCCTACTAGTACTGGTGGTATTTCCTTTTTGATTGTGCTGACTTTCCATTGGTGGATGTTGAATTCCTCTCTGGACAGCAGCGGCGTAGGTGTGGTCATCATACATTTTGTAGAGTGCCTTTTTCTATTTTTGATTATCAAATTGTTGTAATGTAACCTTTTGGCCAGGCCTAGCTCATAAGCTGTTAGTGTTGGTGGTAGTGGTAGTAGGCTATACGAAGTTTGGTAGCAGGCAATGCTTGATTGTCCTACAATTACAAACCGCAAGAGAGAGATTGTGAACAAATTGAAATTTGAACACTTAAAAATCTCTGTAGGGTGTGACAGGGTGTTCTTGGGTGCTCTAGGGTAATCTTGGGTGTTCTTGGGTAGACTGTTTCAAAATACCCATTGAGTGAAGGGTGTTCTAGGGTATCTTTAGGGTGTTTTAGGGTACCTGTAGGGTTGTCCGGGTACTCCAGATATACCCTAGAACACCCTAAAGATACCCTAGAACACCCTTTGCTCAATGGGTATTTTGAAACAGTCTACCCAAGAATACCCAAGAGCACCAAGAACACCCTGTCACACCCTACAGAGATTTTTTTAGTAATAGTAGGGCGAAACGGTCTTATTTGCAAATAAATGATCTTCTTTTTAGGCCTAGCAGGGTTTCCGCCAGAGGGGAGAATGGGGAGAATTCCATCCCCAAGAAAATTATTTGGGGATAAATCCATCCCCAAACTTTTCAGAAAGAATGGATTTTTTTTCTTTAAATCTTGTCTTTTTTATTTTCAAAACATCATCTTAGGCCTATTATACCATCATGTTATCTTGCAGTCCATGTACACTGTTTTGTGAAAAAAATCCCCCCAAAAAAATGCAAAAAAAATTTTTTTCAAAAAAATTTTTTTTCAAAATTTTTTTTTGAAATTTTTTTGGGTCCATTTGGATCCCCAATTTTTTTTTCTGGCGGAAACCCTGCCTAGGCCTCTTTATATACGTGAAATTACCCTCAATTGAAAATAAAAGTAGGCCTAGGCCTAAAAAGTTGGGTGTGACGGAGGCCTAGCAGCCCGTAGGCCTAGGCCTAGGCTTGACCAACAACAGGGGCTTGGGGGCCTACCGTAGGCCTAGAAGACGAAGATGAGACGAGAGAGATCGTGAACAAAATGTCAAATTCAACACTTTAAAGTGTCTTATTTGCAAATAAACAATGATATGTTCTTTCAGTATGCACTTAGTTACTGATATATGCTCCCTGTATGTGCGTGGAATTACCCTCGATTGAAATATAAGTAAAAAATCGTCTGGAAATCGGATGTGCCGAAGCAGCCGTACCATAGAAATGATAGAAGACAAAAAGAGCAGACGACAAAACGTAGTTTCGGCGAAGTCCGCTAGGCGGCTTGGTGCATCATCAGCGATTGAAAGAGGCCATTGGAAAGAAAAGCGCAATATGAATAGGCCTAGGCCTAAGCTGTACGAAAAATATTGGTTTAGTGATTGTTGAGTCTCAGTTTACTTCATCGGCGGCAAGGCTGTGGTTATTTAGGCCCAGATATTTGTTGGATTTCATTTCGGGAGATGGTCTAATTATCTATGCCGATTTTCCACCAATCACGAATGAGCATTCTATTTTGATTCTGACGTCACACACCATTCTCGCCATGGTGACTGACGCTTGCTTAGCAACGCCTTATGCAAATGGCGGCGATCGCGTTGATCTTGCGAGATAGGCCCATTTCAGAAAATTACCCTGTATTTTTTCATTGCGTGCTTCGGATAATTATTCAAGTTGTTGCTGAGGATGTATTTTAGTGCGTTTGGTCTAAACACACGTGTGAGCTGATGGAACGGGTGAAGATGATCTAATTATCTATGCTGCCGATTATCGATCAATCACGAATGGGCGTTCAATTTTTTGCGGGGTAGTCTCGGCGCCATTTTCGGCCGATGAAATTTTGGTTTCATAGCATGTGAACATGGTGAATGGGTTTGTTGAATCGTCCTCTTTCGCGCGTTGCCTTACGGCCCCCCAGCATTTCTCTACACCCTGCATAATCGGCAGTTTTGCCTGCTATGACTTTCTCCAAATAACCGCATGTTTCGTCGCCGGCTATGATCCCAACCCCGTCATTTTTTTGTAAAGAATGAATCAGTCCGCTTTTTGTAAAGTCTAGTAACATCAAACTTCGTGATTCAGAGTCCTCAATAAAATGAAGGGGATCCCTACAGCCGACTGAAAAGGCATTACTCTTTCCCGTGCCTTTACTCCCGATATTTAGAAGGTATAAGTTTGGATACACAAATGACCCATCTTTTTCACGGTGGAGTTTGGTGTTGCCGAGAACATTTGAAACAGTTGCTAAGGTGTTAGTGAGCAAAAAATCGGGGGAAGTATTAACGCTTTTGGCTTTTGATCGAAACCAACTCTCCAGTTGGAGAGGGAGAACATTTTCTAATTTTAATTCCTGCTTGTAAGCTTTTATGTGGCACAGTTCGGCTTTTTCAGCCGAAATTTCAAGTCTGGAAGACATTGCTTTGGAATTGAAATCTAATGTAGGCTAACTACTTACAATGTACCTGAGCAGCAGTACCGTCTCCGTTGCCGTTGTCTTCGAAAGTGGGAACCGACTCCAATATATCGAAGTTTTTGCCTTTTATAGGCGTGCTTGATTGCATGCCGATTTGGCTGTTTGTAAATCCCCTTTTGGAGTACATATACACAATTATGTTTGATACGACAGATTAATGTCATGACAGTAAGGGACCGTGTCCCGAATACTTGCATGTCAAAGAAGTGTAATTGTTTTGACGATATTTTATATTCTATGTATACATTTTTTTAAAATACAGAAAATGAATAGAAATGCATTAACAGTCGTTTTCTTCTAAGCGAACATCTTGTTCAGCAATATCTTGTGTATTACCAGCCCAGAAAGACTAAAGTACAGTTTGGAACGTGAGGGGGAGGTGACGACCGAAGTGAAGAAAAGGGGATTTTTTGACGTTGTGGTAATTTTGAGACGGTCCTTAATCGTAGGTGTGGAATGTGTGGAATTAGGGAAACAGTGGTTTCCATTATTGGTGAATGAATGAAGGGTGGAGTGTTTGAAAGAACAATATGTTACATATGGCACATTGTTTCAAAAATTCCTCATGAACGTTTTATTGTTATCATCAAATGAGTTGATGTTTGATGTGGTTGAAAGTAAACGAATTAGATTTTGGTTAAGTACCTGCCATTTGATGTTGAATTCCACTCACCTTTGTTGTTGTGAATATTCATTTTGTAGTAAAATTTAATTGGAATGCCGTGCATACGGTCCGTAATACCTAGGCGTGCCGTCTATATATTCGAAACGTCGGTTGCCGACATGCCATTGCCACCATCTGTAATTGCGTCCAATGGTGGGAAAACAAGTTTCCAACACATATCTCATGTGTTGGAAACCAGCACTGTCCAAAATCCTTGTCTCCCTACACCAGTCATATAATATCTCTGGATTGAGACCGTTGATGTAAGCGAACAATGCTATTTGTATCCTCTCCCAGTGTCGGAGAGGACGTCGCAGAGGGTTGTTGTGCATATCGACGCCCCACAATAACCTCCGTATCCTGTATGGCCACTGACTTGCTGATCCAATTATGTCCTGAATCATACTCCATAAATCATACCGGAGAGATATTGGCATGGTTTCCAGATACACCACAGTTGTCCGAAGTTGCTGGTGACGTCACCCTACGTGTTAATTCTGGATATTTCGTGGCTGGTGCAGTATGTTTGACTGGGCCCGTTTACCAATGCCGCGCAGTGAAGAATGGAGGGAATAACCCGCGACCCGAGAAGGAGGAAAGCACTGAATATATTTTTCGGTCTTTTACTGTCTGGGAGACATCAAAACGGGCATTGGCATACGGGAGGCAGTATCAGACATTATATACACCGGTGGTCGTTCTTTTGTCAACACAGGAGCATTGTCGTTCGCCGCTTCCGCTGGTCAAGTCATGAGCGAATATGTAGGCCCGGTGTGACGTTTTTCGGTCAGGACCGTGTTGGGGTGACATTACAGGTGTGACACGGATGAAAGTTCCTCTGTAATCAAAGCCCGGTGTTTCTGTGAGGGATTGAGGGATTAGGATATAAGCCTACAAGTAGGCCTACAGAGAAAATGACCATTCCCATGTAAGGTTACAAAGCGCAGTCTTCATTGTTTAGCGGACTTGCATTCCTAGGACGTTCATTCCTGTCACACGTGCACGAAAGATTAACGGGATAAGCGGCAACTTGACAATGGGCACAGCATACATTTGCATTTGCATTTGCATTCTTCGCCATTGTAGCAGACCTGCCAAGTCTCACGCGATTCGCGGGAGTCTCACGCATTTGGACCCATTCTCCCGCACTCCCGCAAGGTCAGTGCTTTCTCACGCATTCAGGCGAAACGTAATTTCTTGAAAAAAATCTTCAACGGTTTTGCAGTTCAAAACTGACTATAATACACGCAGGCATCTATTGGTCCTAATTTGAATCATGCAGAACAGACAATCATGCTTTCCGCCAAAATCATCAAATCACAGGCAAGCTCTGATGGACAGAAGCTGGTGCACAATAGCTCCTACTCTGATGGTCATGACGATGATGAAACTGCCGCAGCTCGTGGTGGCGATGATTATCCCCCCAGAAAACGAGTTAAGGGCCAGCTGGCATTGAGACGTTGTAAACAAAATGTGTCAAAATACCATAAAAGTACAAGTTATATGACGAAAATGAAGGCACCTGCGGGGACTATCAGTCAAAAGGAACTGAATCAGACGCGTCTTAGAACGTACTAATTAGCTAATAAGCTGAAACAAAACACTGGTACTCGGATCACTTCCCGAAGAAAGGTCAGATTTTGAAGATCAAACAACATGCGTGTCATAAAGCTCCAAGTTTTTCTACTTAGTCTACCCCTTTTGATAGCAATATCTTCGACAGATATAGAACACGTGAATTTCATTAGTGCTGCCGGATTATCAGAGACAGGGCGGCCATATTGTGACTATTATGCAGATGACGAAGAAGTCGAATATGAACTTCAAATTCATCCAATTTCAAGCCAAATCTTCAGACTTAAATTGTGTTCGGAAATATTCTAAACCTCCAGCATTGCATCCCAAAAATGACCCATTCTCCAGCAAAATCGTAGTAGACCTCAAGCAAGCTGATAAAACACCCTTGGCAGGTCTGTTGTAGTCAGTAGTGCGTGAGAGTGCCAGTTAGTAAACGCCATGGCAGTGTTAACACCAAAAACAGCCTTGGTCTACCCTTTACCTCGGTGCACCACAAATTTCAAAGCCCTGTGTGAAATTGACAGCCAGTTGAAGGAGGACATGTTTCTCAACTTTTGGCTTCCCGTCAAAATCCCGATTCTCGTGGTGGAAAACTGGCGTTCCTTGTCGGCCAATTACTCTGCAACCAAATAAGATATTGACTTGATATTGTCAGGACACCAAGGGCTACCTTTTACCTCGGTGTACCCAAAATGTCAAAGCCCTGGGGTCAACGGTGTGAAATTGACAGCGTATAGAAGGAGGACATGTTTCGCGACTTAGGTATCCCTTCAGAATGCCGACCGCGCGGGGCACGAAAACTGGCCTTGCTTGTAGGCCAATAACTCTGCCACGGGAAAAGATAATGACTTGATATTTGTAGGACACCGAGGGCTACCCTTTACCCTTGACCTCGGTGTACCACAAATTGCAAAGCCCCGGGGTCAACGGTGTGAAATTGACAGCGTATAGAAGGAGGACATGTTTCGCGATTTAGTTACATCCCTTCAGAATGCCGACTTCTCGTGGTGGAAAAAAGGCCTTGCTTGTAGACCAATTACACTGCAACCAAATAAGATATTCACTTGATATTTTGCAGGACACCCAGTAGTCTTGAACGTTAGTTGTGGTGTTGATATTTTTGGTGACTGGGAGGGGAATGTGGATGGTAGTCAGCTGCCCTGCATTCAGAGAGACTTTAGTGAAAAGACTCTCTGAATGCAGGGCAGCTGACAGGGATCTGTGGTTATAAGTATTTATTCGCAAATGCAGATTTGTAGGGAAATGGAAGGGCTGGGGAGATATTCATCCTGCGACTAAACGTTTTCAGCAAAAAAAATAAACAGAGAAACAGACACGTGAAAAAAAATTCCTATCGTAAGGCTCGAACCCGGCGCCCCGGATTCAGAGCCGGACGCTCTACCGATGCGCCAGCCGGCCACGTCATGACGGTGGCTGCTCAATAAATGTTTATAAACATATCCCAGCTACTCAACATATTTTTATGTTAATTAGAAATGACGTTACAAATCAGAATAATCTTCCAAAAATCGCATTTTACAACATCCACAGAGCAAGTCCCCAGCAAATCTGTCAGCATATCGCTACGTAATTAATTTTTTCCTACAAATCTGGAAGTTGACTTCCTTTATATTCTCTTACTTTGTGTTGACCTTTGTGCATCTTTTCGCTTTGTGCTTGTTATGTATTACACATATTATTAAACCCTTTTCTTTCAGCTAAATCAGTTTCTCCTTAATTACATCCACTCTCTTTATTAGGTCCAGCAACCTTCCGTGGGGCTTGGACACTTTTCTTTCCTTAATTACATCCACTCTCTTAATAAGGTCCAGCAACCATCCGTGGTGCTTGGACACTATTCTTTCCTTAATTGCTCACTCATCCTGTCTACACAGGTTAGTTCCACATTCGGGTTTCAGCTCAGTCTGTTCTAGAGTTTCAGATTGTAAAGTTCCACTTGAAAAAGACCCCGGTTGGGGTCGAAAATTCGTGAATTCTGGAGATTGACTTCTTGCTTATTATCATTTTGTGTGTCAATTTTGTGCTATTCTGTATCTTGGAAACTGTTTATTTGATGTATTTTAATCCACTCTGCTTCGCACAATTTGACTTTCAAAAGTGTCCGAGAATAGGGCACAGTTTTCAGTGACGGCGGTCCTATTCTCGGACACCATCGCGCATCCCCATCCCAACCTCGTACCCAGGGGTTTGTGCGCTCCTGGGCTCTGGGTTGACGCTTACAAACCCCTGGTCTCATATCTGAATTCCGGCATGTGATTGGTCGCCCGAAGTAGAAGAATGTGACGTCACACAATCGGGACTATTATTAGTAATAAAGCACGTGTGTTTGCAGTTTTTTGTAAACATCATGCGTGCCCTCAGTTCGGCTAAGATTTGGTCATTTTGTGGTTCAACCAAGGGATTTTACCTCGTACATTCTAAAATACCTTGGTATCTCGTGCGTATGTTTCAAATGGATAATGCATTAGCCTCATTCTGAATGCAGCGGGTCTGGGTGACACAACCAAGACCCGCTCAGTGTAATGGCGTGCGTCCAACATTTCTCGCTTCGAGCATTCAGCGAGGTAGTGCAGCGAATGTCGGCCAGGTGGATAATCCGTTGAAGAAAGCGCCCTGCGACCTCATTTCGACTCCTGCAGCTTGCTGCTAGCGCTGCAAACAGATTTACACGATGTAGGCACGATGCACAGGTTTGTACACACATTGCGTGATTCACTGATGTCGCGTCATCGACGGAACGTCCTCCCTGATATCTTAGGCCTATTTATTGCAATCAAACTGCACTGAACCTATGTATACTATGTTTAGTCTGAGGTATTTTAGAATAGAAATTAAAGGGCCTCTAGAGGCAGCTCGCCATTAGGCTACTATCAGTACCGGTTCTTCGGCCAGGCGGCGCCACTTTAACGTAATAATCACTGTTACGAGGTATTCAACCTGGGTTTTCCCCGGGGTTTTCCCCTGCCATGCTGGCTGCCTCTAGAGGCCCTTTAAACCCTCGGCTTCGGGTCTTGGTTTCGACACCAAACCCGCTCGGGTGGAGCAAAAATTCCGTCAAAACCCTCGGCGAAGCGCCTCGGGTTTGGACTACATTTTAGCTCCACCCTCGCGGGTTTGGTGTCGCAACCAAGACCCTCCGCCTCGGGTTTAATTCCTTAAATCTAAATGGATATTATATTCGAAACACATCTAGACGAACGGATGATGCAGGTAAGTATATAAAGCCCGATCAACCGGAATTTTACTTATTTAATCGAGTCGTATGCGTCTGTACATTTTTGTACACAGTACTGCACGACGGAAAACCGACTCGATCAAACATTCGCTTTCAACCCCTAAACCAAATTTTTATCTCTTTTTATAAAAATTACTAGTCTAAAAGTGCTAACAGATGTCGATTCATTTGGTGACAGGCACAGAAAACTCTTATTTCGGTGTGTTTTGTTGATGAAATGAAGTCACTAACTCAGTGTCGGAGAATGAAGATAGGTGGCGCTGTGAGGAGTTTCGGCTTCGGTATTCAAAATAATTAAAACTTAAACAAAAAACAGGGCCTATTTCAGCAATACATTTATGTTTTCGACATTGAAAGTAGTTAATTTCATCGATCTGTACTCGATTAAATTAGTAAGTTTAAGAAAAAAGAGACTATAAATATTACTTACAACCTTCGGCAATTTCCGTGAAATCCCCAGATTCTGGGGAATTGAGATCGTGATTCCAGGGGTTAGTGAGCGAGTTAGGTCCGAGGTTGTCTGAGCGAACAAAACCCCTGGGGACGAGGTTGTCCCCATCCGCCATGTCCTCGGACAGTTGTTTTTTGTGACCCAAATGTCAAAAGGAATTACGCTTTCGTTAGGGCCTACCAAAAAACAGAATGCCGATCGGGAAATGGGGGATATGGGCCGAGGACATGGAGGATATAAGTCGAGTTGGAGGCCTACACGTTCGTCATGTTCGTTGGCATGTCGTCCATGTCGTCAGGCTGGGATCATACCATTTTGGTTCCCTCAGTCACCGCTAGGTTGAAAGGTGACTTCGGTAGCGACCGCCATTTTGTTGAGACTCATTATCATAATTTGGGGATTCGCTTGTCACATGTCTGACATCCTGCCAATCGGCGATGTTGACATTTTCTGAACACATGGGTTGGTTTGTTTGGGATTCCCCCATTCTAATGAGGTCGTTGTGTTTCTAAGAATAGCATCGGGGCGAAAAATTCGCCCCGAAGATGGCGGTCGCTACCGAAGTCACCTTTCAACCTAGCGGTGACTGAGGGAACCAAAATGGGATCATACGGCAGTCGTGGCGCAAAACATCGTCGTA
>NMRB01000529.1:272860-303758 GCA_002633025.1 Notospermus geniculatus
AACGGGTCGCCGTCGCTAAACTACGCTGGACTATAGCCTAGTTCATACTTCGACGCACGACCATCGCCGGCGACCGACGCGCCACCTTGCGTTCGATGCTGATCCCGTCGTGCGATTTTGTCCACGTCCAATCGCGGGAGTGTGAATGCTATCGCGATAATTTTTAGTTATGTGAGTCATTACGTAGCAACGGCGTAACCTATTTTCAACCCCAAAATACCGCCGCAGCATTGAATTCAGTGCCTTTGGATGCATAAACATGAGCGTAGTTGTTCCCATGGCCACAAAACTCTTCATTCATTGGCAGGTCGCCGCGATCGGACGCAGATCGCACCAAAGAGTCGTGCAACCTGACACCGATGACAATCGCAGAGGAACGGTGGAGTATGAATCAACACGACTGTGTCGGCGTCCAGATTTTGATCGTGCGTCGGACGCCGATGGTCGTGCGTCGAAGTTATGAATTAAGCCAAGTTTATACTTCGACGCAAACCCTTCGCCGTCCGGCTCACGACCAAATCTGGACGCCGACTTCGCGGAATTGATTCAGAGTCCAGCGTACTTTATCGACGGCGACCTGTTATGAAATGACTGATGTAATTACAGCTTCGCGATCGGACGCCGACCAAATCGCACGATGGGGTCGGCGTCGAACGCAAGATAGCGCGTCGGTCGCCGGCGATGGTCGTGCGTCGAAGTATAAACTGGGCTTAATAACAGCCTCGCGATCGGACGCCGACCAAATCGAACGACGGGGTCGGCGTCGAACGCAAGAACGCGCGTCGGTCGCCGGCGATGGTCGTGCGTCGAAGTATAAACTAGGTTTATGGACCTACGCACTAAAGCCCGGTATATACTTCGACGCACGACCATCGCCGGCGACCGACACGCTATCTTGCGTTCAACGCCGACCCCCATCGTGCGATTTGGTCGGCGTCCGATCGCGAAGCTGTAATTACATCAGTCATTTCATAACAGGTCGCCGTCGCTAAAGTACGCTGTGGACTCTGAATCAATTCCGCCAAGTCGGCGTCCAGATCTGGTCGTGCGTCGGACGCCGAAGGGTTTGCGTCGAAGTATAAAATAGCTTTAATGTCCTTTTTAGTCTCAGAGCAAGCTGGATACTTCCAGTCCCAGTTCTGTCCCTCGTCCATTGAATTATTTTTCCGTGCGGTTCGACTTTCTGTCAGATGGAAATAGGCCTATAAATATTGTCAATTTTGGTGATCGAGACTGTGGAAGTGTCCACTGATCACCGTGACCTCTCGTCTGTGGAAGGGCATCAAAAATCTGTCATAATCACGTTTTTCGCCAAGATTCTTTCTGTTATGATGGAGAAAGAATAACATGGAGGTAATCGTCCATGCATGTTCCATGCACTGAGGCACAGTCAAAGTTAATCATCAAACATAATCAATTTCATTGCAGTTCAATCAATTGAACATATATATTGTTATTATTGAATAACAGTGTATTTCTCTTGATTAGGCTAACTTGTGCGAGGTAACAGTCACCTAGCCCTCTCTTGTGAAGTACACAGGTTTTACTAGGCTAACATGTGCGGGTAATCGTCACCTACCCCTCTGGTGAAGTAGGCTACACAGGTTTTATTGGCTAACTTTTAACCGTCACCTGGCCCTCCTCTCTCGGGTGAAGTAGGCTACATATATAGCTTTCACTCGTTTTTAACCAGTACGAAGTTATCGTTACCTAGCCCTCTCTTATAAGTGCAGACATGAAAAGCCTCAAATAATACACTTTTATAGCTGCTTAGAACGATTTTACCCGTGAATTGCCTAATGCATCGCCGTTTCAAATACTGAGCGAATGTGCATGATCTGTCTACCTGGTACGAAACGTAGACTCAGCCAAATCATACGCAACTTATTTTTGTAAGACGCTCGTCGGAGAGATGGTGGATGTGATGATGCAGACACAAAGTATTGAGGAGCCAGTTATTTCCCCAAACGTAGACAACGTAGGCTTATTCTTAGGAATTTTCGCCTTGGTCATGATAATCGTTGGTGTTGCAGGAAACGTCTTATCGTTGGTCATATTCTACAGGGCAAATCGCCGGAACGATCCAACGGTACAGTATTTCACGTTCGTGACAATAGGGGACGTTGGAGTGCTAATTTTCGCCGCAGTTCCGAATTGGTTGCGCCGCAGCTTGCCTATCGTGTTTGTTACCACCAACCATATCAACCTCTTCGGCTACTCAAATATATCGTGCAAATTGATACAATTTTTCTTCTACACATCGGCGACGCTATCTTCGCTGTGCCTTGTCTGTTTCAGCTTTGAGAGAGCAGTTTTTGTGTGGTTTCCACTCAAACGTTTGTTACTATCAGGCCGAAACCGAATGTACGCCTTATGCATTATAGTTACACTAAGCATAGCAAGCAACGTGCACGTCGCCATTTTGATGGAAAATTTCAACGAAGCCGGAGGTTCAAATTGTTACTACAAGATGGCTGATGTGGTGGATTTCTCCTTAGATAACCTGCGCTATTCGACCATACCGTGTGTTCTTATAATTATTTTCAACACGATTATCATTGCTGGTATGATGAAATCACAAAAAGAGAGAAAACTTACCTCGTCAAAAACAACCGCCATTGATACGAAACAAAAAAGCGTATTCATCAACTTGTTCTTGATTTCCTCATTTTACATAATATTCAACATACCAAGAACGGTTGCGTGGACTTTGTTCGAAGAAACAAAGAAAGAGGGCTCAGCGGGTCAGGTATACATGGAAAAGCTCTTTATTATTGCCAAATCCTGTGAGAATATATGGTACTTGAATTACTGCACCAATTTCATCATCTATTGTGTTTCGTTGAGATACTATTCAGTTGAACTTATTGGGCTCTTCTCCTGCATTCACCTCTCAAATGACATGTGAAAATCTTTCTGCAGATTCGAATCGTGATCAACGCCCCGGCCGCCCCTCTCCCCCCCCCTAATCCTTCCACTAAATGTTGCATGATACATCGGCGTTTCTCCCAACGCTGTTACCTGCACATGCAGTTACATGTAGGCTGGGGTATCATTCGCGGAGTTGCAGACTAGGCCTAATTAACACATTTCGTATCCATTTCATGGGGAGAGAGGAGTTAGAGTGTTGAGGGATGCCTTTATGCCATTTAGATACTGAACTTTACAGTACGGAACGTCTGGAAACGTTTTAAATCTAAAACAAGCCTGGCGGTAACAGGTTTCAGACGGTGACTTCAGTGGTAGCACTCGGCCTTACTTACCACGCCACGGACTTCCTCCAAAAACCCCATGCCACATCCTAGGCGTTCTACGGAAACATCGTGTTAGAGCAAATCTGAACCCGGGTTTAGGACTCTTGGGCGGACTTCGATTGTAACTCGAGTTGCAATCGAATTGCAAAATCTACCGGAGTTGCCTCACTGTGCAACAAAGATGGCGTCGAATCTACCCGGCCCGACCAACCCACCACCAGTCGAGGGTAGCGAAAAACTTGCTGGTCCAAAATGGCTTCCAAAATGGCGGCATGTGAATCGGACGCGTGATATTTTTGTCCAAAAATGGAATTAATGCTTATTATGATCAGTCAACAAGTCGCCCATGGGCGATGCGCTCAGCTGACAATATTGATTTTAAGTGTAATTTAGCTGTACTTGTAGTCACATGCTCTAGCCCGAAAACTGTCCCCAAGGTTGTCCACGAACACCATTAAAATCCCTGGCACTTTTCATACCTTAGGAGGCAGTTATTCGGCCAGAACCATTCTTTAAAATTTTATTACATTTTCATACACAAAAATCAGTCTGGTTGAAATAATCAACTGTTCAAAGGAGAAAAGTCAGGTCAGGCTCTCTCATATCGTGTTGCGATGCCCAGAATCATTTCGAAGGTTTTTGTACTTCTTGACAATCGCAAAATCCACTAGGTCCTTATTGTTTTTCCCGCTGAGTTTATTGGTTCAAGACGGATGATTCGCGCAGTGCATGTATTTTAAAACCTGGTCGCTGATACTCCCCTATTTCCCTGCTCTAGGCCTACATGTATATCGATATACGCGAAACATCACGTCATTTACGATAACCTCTTTCCCCGATCTCGATTTTTTTATATCATGAGGAAAGATATTTTTCATGATGTCAACAAAATGCGGATCTCAATATAGTCCTATTTATTAACCAAAGGTGAGTTCCCACTCTTGGTAAGCGCCGCTAAGAATTCGATCTAAAGTGGTCCTACCAACATGTAACTTTTCTTATTATAATCATTAATATTTGTACTGTAGGAAATTTAATCCAGTACCACTTTAAAACTCGGGCACCGTTCGTGCCTCCGCTGAGTCTTCCTGGACTTCGATTGTGGTTTTTTGATAGAATAACTGGATGTCTTGGCGCAGTTCAAAGCTCTCAAACGGCACCAATTCTTAGATTCTCAGTTGATCAGTTAGCCAACAGAATATTCCGCCTTACAAACAGATACACGGTTCCGCATATACGAGGATTATTTGCATATGCGTGTTATGGGAAATATTTTGCCCTAAAAGTCAAGAAAGGGGACGGTTCGTTCGTTTCGTTAATGTACGGAATGGTACATTTCGAGGAACACTTGTCATACCAGAGAAACACGTATGTTCAAAAACCATCACTCACAAGATGTGTTTTTGGTTTGGGTCGACACTCGTCATCTGGTGCCCTCTGAAAGGTATTAATAAAGTCACAATCTAAGATATTATAAAGATGTCTGAACCCATTTTTCTTGAAAATCGTAAAGCTGTGACGGTGGCAGACACTGTAAATTTGTGTATGCCATGACTTCCTTGCTGCTTTGAAAATCGTAATGAACGTAGGTACGGTGCAGCCGAATGTGATAGATAATGCAACAGGGAAGGAAGCTACATGTATAGGGGCTCATTTAAGAGGAAGTTCGAGAGTTTATACTAGTATATAATAGTGTATCTTATGAGGAAAATGAAATGAAGACAGACATAGATAGATTAATTCAGGGACACTGTATAACTGACACTTGCAGTTCAAGTCATAGTATCACTGTTGAGGATGTCCTCTATGGTATCAAGTGTTTGAAAACAGATAAGAAAGATAGCATCCCCTCGTTGAGTACTAATCATTTCCGAAATGCTAGTAGAAAGCTTGCGGTATATTTATCCCTTCTAATGAAGTCTATGTTGTCTCATGGTTACTGTCCTGGCGACTTTAAAATAACCACAGTGGTGCCTATTCCTAAGAACCCAAGAAAATCGTTGCACTCATCTGATAATTACCGGGGAATTGCAGTGAGTAGCATCATGGGCAAGATATTTGATTATATTGTACTGAAAAATCATGGTCACACTTTGGCTTCTTCGGATGCACAATTTGGCTTTAAGAAAGGCAGCTCAACAGTGCATTGCAACTGTGTAGGCTAGTGGAAGAAATCATCAATTGTTTTAATGATCGTGATTCTCCGGTCTACTGTGTGATGCTAGACGCATCGAAAGCTTTTGACTGTGTTCACTACGTCAAACTCTTTAGGATTTTACTTAAAAAAGGGTTGCACGCTTCCTTGTAACGTTATATAGGCCTACATCTCAGCTTGTAAGGGTTAAATAAAGTGGTTTTATCACTGGTAACCTCTCTGTCTCCAATGGTGTTAAACAGGGCGGCGTGTTATCGCCAATACTTTTCAATGTATACATCGATGAGCTTTTGAATATTTTAAAAAACAACAGATTAGGGTGTTACATAGGGAATGTTTTTGTCGGGGCTTTAGCTTATGCCGATGACGTAATTCTATTAGCTCCTTATATTTTATTTTTGAAGCATATGATAAAAACGGCAAAGGGTTTCTCTGTAGAATTCAGGATGTCGTTCAACGTCCAGAAGAGTAAATTTTTGGTATTTGGTGGTGGAGTCGAGAGAAATATAGAGCTTGTTGTAGATGGAGTTACCCTGACGGCAAGTAGGTGCGAAGTGCATCTTGGTATACCTCTTGGTCCTGATGCGGAACGGATTCGAGTAGAAAAATGTGTCAATGAGCTTTATCAAAAGACGAACAGTCTGTTGTCACAGTTTGGTCATGCGACCACGCATGTTAAATATTTTTTGTTTCAAAGATTGCCACTTTATGGCACCCAGGTGATGAATCTGTCCGAAGTGAGTGTGGAAAAGTTCTATACTGCTTGGAGAAAATGGATATGAAAATAGAAACGGGTTTCTAAGGTGAAGGTCATCACGTCGTTCTTCCAGATTCGAACCCACGGACCCTCGCATAAGGCATCAATCGCCAGCACTAAGGGGCAGCACGCCTTAAACCACTAGGCCAAATCCCCATCTTCAAAAAGATGGTTAAATGGCCCATGTTTCAACGAGGCGTCCATCAGTACCCAGCGAGTAGTCCAAACAATCTCCGAACCCAAACAGTTTTATGTTATGCGAGGGGTCACATAAAGGAGATAGGCCTACAAATAATCGCTTGGAGAAAATGTGTGCGAAACGTTGTGAATATTCCCTACAGAACGCACAATGATCTCGTAAACCTTATTTAATATTGTGGGTGAGGAGAGTATATAGAATCAAATGGAATTTCGGACTTTGAAGTTCTTTGAATCTTTGAAAAAAAGTGAAAACCAGTTCGTTAAACTAAGTGTCAAAGTACTTGAAAACGGTGGCTCCTCTTCGCTAGCCAAAAGCTAGCGACACATCGAAGTTAGAAGGGGCTTCGGAAATGACGTGGATTTACCAACGTTGCGAAGGAGTCAACTCATTTCTGATTATGTACATTTTAGGGACTTCGCTGGTGCTGACTGGCAGGATATAACTGAGACAAGCCTGGTGGCGTTAAGGTTCACGTAGTGAAATTATCGAAAAAAATATCGCAATTGAGGGACCTGGGGCACCATTTTAGAAATTCTGAACTTCCAATACCCGACATGGTCCCAAGGATAGTTCATTGTTTTGCCACCAGGGAAGTTATTGCACTACGCGTAGAATCCAGGCAGTGCTCATCCAGGAGCAGTCTAAACGTCAGAGAACGATTCGTGCCAACATCGTATCTCTGATGTATATCGGACAGCGCCATCTTGCCCCGGGATCTACTTCTTCGGTCATGCTCAACAAGACTGTTCAAATCTATCGATCTGAATGATCAAAGTTACCAATTAGGGGTTGTGAGTGTTGCTACACATAGAAAAATGAGTTGAAGCATGTTACCTTACCTGATGAAGGGTCACTCACGTTATAGCAGCAGGCTGAACTGCTCAAGTGGTGAAGTGAAGGCTGGTCGGCCATTTTGTTTCGACATTGTAACGTTGTCCATCCTCGGTGTTATCACTGCCTAAAATGTGCCTTAAAGTGATCCTAAACCGCCGGGGCAAGCGAGACAGCCTCGTTTTCATTTTCCCGCGCTACGCCATTATGAATGAGCGCCTGTCAATCATCATGTCACGTGATTACTATGGAATTTACTACGCGATCACTGATTGGGCAAGTTCAGAATGAGTGACAGCTGATTGTCAAAACAACATGGATGCCATCAGTTCGCCGAGTCGAGATTTCTCCTCGATTCAGGGGAGTTTTAGAGGATACATTCACGCATAAGAGCATGGAGAGTGTTCAGCATTTGCTACCTTTTAAGGTCGCCCTTCCCCTTCTTTCACTTCTCGCTTCGGCATCCTGTCTGCTGTGCGGTTTGCACGATTGACAATCTCAGTGAAGGTAGCGTACTGCGCATGCTCAGTGGCCAGGAGCGGAAATCGGAAGTTCCATTTTCGTGGACGGTGAAAATGATCGGGTGCCAACTTTTGCTTGGCGGTTTAGGACCACTTTAATCCACTGAATAACTTCAGATTCTATAAATAAAATTATCCCATCGATATAATGTGCAATGAACCCATTATACGTGAAAAAGTATCAGCATTGGTCTGCACTATATCAAGTGCGGAAGGTTACGGTCAATGTCACAGACGACCCACTCACTTGGGCGAATCACTTAATTATCTCGTGATTTGCGAGATGATTACTACGCCGAGGCTCCTATATACAGTCGAGGTAGGTTACGATGGCCGCCCGAATGTAGCCGAGTACCTCCGAAGATGACGTCGATTGATCCAGGAGGCGATTAGCTACCTGCACTCGACGACCGGTAGCCAGCTTTGTTCACCCACGTGGTGATGATCGACTCATTATTCACAGGGGAGGCAGGCAAGGCGGGTTGATTTCTAATTATTAGGCGTTTCATAAGAGTTATCTACATTAATAATTCATACCTTATCTCAAAAATCGGCTAGTTTATTGTAACCGTTCTCCCACAAAATGTACCATTAAGTTTTACGCATTTTACCTTTGCGATGTTGACTTAAATATCTAACAATGCTGAAACCCCTACGCCTTCCAATAATAGGCTCGTCCTGCCTGTGTTATTCTGCCATGTATTGGATATCGCGAATGCACTGGCATTAAACGCAATTTTTAGGTCAACTAACGAATATTATGGCCCCAGAAGAAATCCGAAGCAGCAAATGGATATCTACTTTTAACTCGGTTATTCACTAAAAGTTCATCTTTATCGAAGGTTATCCGTTTTTATTGGTTTCCAATCTTCAGCCTCACAGTGAAAGTTTCCTGCGTGAGTGCAAAGCCCTGGTTATGATAATGTGAATAACCGTGCTATCGAAGAGTGAATCGGGCAAAACCGGTATGAAAATAATGGTCACTACGTGAACCAATACTGTACCGGTATAGTAGCGTTAATCGGTCGGCCCGCGAAACTTGTTCGAAAGGAAAATCAATCGTTGAATATTCAGGTTCAGGGTAATTATTGATCAATCCGTCATCTGCGAGAATAGTGGTCGGGTCAATTTCATTAGTACTACTCGTCTGCATTCATTGCTTGCGTGAATGACCATCGTGTCACATTTCGTCGTCGTCCAAGGCCTACTCACAACAAGAAAGGCTAGAGTTTTGGGAGGGAGTCCAGATACTTAAACATCCATATGTATGCAAAAAAAACAGAGTCAGCATCTTCATGATGAAAACACTTTATTTACACTTGTCTTCACGATCGATTTCGGTTCGCATCGAACCCTCTTCAGGTGACTTTACATTTTGGACTGAACAATAAATTGTATGAACACACTTATATAGGCAGGTAATTCAAAGATTGTACACAAACAAATAAATAATTCAGAAAATGCTGAGGAAATATGACATGCCTTGAGCTGACAATTGGGTATTAAGGGCTGGCTTGACAAGCTTTATGTGAATGGCCTCTTTTATACAGCATTGAAAATCATTCTTGGCAGAGTTAATCACTGTGAAGTTGTTCAAGGAATAATCAGTTTGACATGCTTTGCATGTATTGAGGTGATCTCTAATGGCGGATGATGCTGCCGAAGTGCCATGCTCACTTACTCTGGTGACCAGATGTCTCTTTGTTTTACCTATATAGGTTACGTTTGCATCACGCGAACATTGAAATTTGTAGACCACATTGGCTACCAGAGGCAAGGGAGTACGGCACTTCAAAGAGAAATAGTTTTTTAACTTTGAAGGATGTATAGACTATCCTAACATCGATGAGAAATTGGGCTTTAAAGAGTTTGCGAAGTTTGTTACCAAATATCACTGAGGCTTGACCAATGTAAGGCACGATGAACAATGTCTCAACCCTTGAGACATTGTTCATCGTGCCTTCCATTAAATAAACAATTGTAATAATAACAAAGCATCCTCACATAGCAGGGCTTTGGTCTCGCTCCTCTTCATACACTCGCGCACAAAGCGAGTTTAAGTTCAGGGGTCTGCGTTGCGATTGCAATTCATTTCCGTGATCGCTGATTTTGCGATTTTTTTGCGATGCGTGGCCTTCATGAATAAGAAATATCGCAAAAATGACACTTTGTGTGCACGCAAAGTTTGCGAGCCTTTCATGAATAAGGCCCCTGGTGACAGACTGGCGGTACGCGACGTATCTTGCAGCCCTTCCGCCAATCAGATTCTTCGATAGGTGTTTCGGTCTATGTTACCGCCTCCCTGATTGGTCGAACGCTTTACCGACGCGTTGCCTACGCGCCAGTGTGTCACCGCCTTTAGTTCGGAGTGTGTGTCGACGACTGTCTACTGCTGACGAAGATACATCAGTTATGCCTGTCCATGCATTTACTTCACAATTGAAATCACATGTTTAAAAAACTCGTAATTTTAACTCAGTCATCAAGTGTCCGAGTAAACGATTATCAAAGATTTTAACTCAACTGAGGCTTTTCGTCTTGCGCCTCAGACCTTGGAACATTTGGAATACCTCGCGCCGAAATTGAGTCCCACTTACACAGTAGAGGAGGAAGTTGATGGAGTTATTTAAGTAACTAAGAAAATTTGTTGCAGCATAGCTTAAGCTCCTTTGAGTTAATTGTTTCCAACTCGTCAATTCAGAGTGCATTATATATATGAATAAGACAGAGCTTGGTAATGTTAATAAGATGAACACAACACTGACAGTTGTCAGCATAGACGTCATACTGGTCATCTGAGACGACCGACCGTCTGATCGCCCTCCAAGTTTCTGGAGTTTTTTACGTTTTACCTGTCTCCTCACGACCTTGCATAGTATGGAGCAATTACAGAAAGCGATGACAAGGAATGGTAAAAACGAATAGACAAGCAGGTCAATCCAAGTCCACACAGTACTCCAGAAGTACGCGTACTTTGCCTTATTTTTGCAGTCGAGTACACCATTTCCCGTATGTTGTAAGTGCCGGTCAAAACTTAATGGTGAGTTTAAGACAAACAGCAATATGCATATAATAGTCAGACCTATACAAGTCCCTCTCTTTGTACATATCGCTCTGGCCTTCAGAGGAAAAGATACAGATATCCATCTTTCTACTGTCAAACACGCGACATTCCAACTGGCGAAATGCAGAAAGAAATACGTCAAAAAGAAATGAACTGGGCAAGAAATGTACGACAGAAGTCTAAAGTCGACGCGAAACAAAACCAAAACCCATTGACGAAGGAGTCCTGTCCAAAGCACGGCGGTGTCTACTGAAGCAAGTGTAATAAGTAAAATCCTCGTGGATGCATTCCCAAAATTTCGTATCATCAAAGCAAGGATTGTTAATACATTAAAGATAATATATCACGGATATTTTCGCGGGCCACGAAATTCATTGTTTATTTACATTTTGTTTGTTTATGTACAGTCGTTCTTTGTCTTATGAGTAATTTGTTGGTGGCATGCCCCTCTAGAAATTATTTTGATACTGAAAATATTCAATTTGGTGGGTTGGCATGTCCTAAAAGTCCAAAATAACATAATGTAAACATCCATGTTTACAAACATTGAATGTAAACAATGAAGTCGTGATACATTATCTTTAAACACCGTCCCAAATATTATTAGAAACGGAGGTACCCATTTCCAGAGGAGCAACTGGAGTCGGTGTTCCCAGAATGAATTGAGATATTCGTCCAAATTCATGTGAGAATGACTTTGAGTTACCCTTCGGTCGACTCCTGCCTGCGGAAACGGAACAACCACAGAGGTATTGCTCGTTGTCAATTCGTAATTATTCATACTCATCTGCGTGATTTATTTTATGTCAAGAAAATGCCCATAGTCCCTCGTCTTATGTTTCAACCCGCTCGGAAATCCTATTAGTCGTCAAACGATCAGTTCACGGGCGAAGCCCTGGGGAGTCGAAGCAACCGGTTCTATCATGCCAAGCTCCCGTCGGTTTTCGTCAGTCGCACAGCTGGTCAGAGCACTGGCGATGAGTCCAAACACCATGGTGTTCCTGGATGGTTTCTATAGCCTACGTTGGGCAAATCCCGGCAAAAATACGGTACGTATCGTCGTAATCCTCATGACATGCGTCTCGCGAAAGAAAATTCGTGGCACTAGCAAGAACCACGCTCATAGAAGATGTCGTCGACAAGAAACCACCGCCGTCATTGGAGGAGCTACCGGTACGACAGAGAGGATGATTCGCGAGTTAAAATCCACGAACTATAGCTGCTGAAGAATTCCGATTCCGAAAGCCGACCTAAAATTGACATCTCAAATCATACTCCTGAATCGTAGATCCTCGTTGACGAGACACACTTCTGGAGGATCGACGAAAACAAGCGGCACAAACGGCGTACATCTCATCCGTTTAACCTCTTATTTCCGACATGTCGCAAAACGTTACCTCGCTCAGTCGGACATCTTGAAGTTGTAAGTCATGTGAAGGAATAATTACTCCTCTTTTTGGATTTATTCGGGTGTACAGTTCGGCAGAAACAAACGCATATAGGCCTACGTACGATTAAAATGAAATAATAGGGAGGTTTCGAAATCAAACGATAAACGTAATCGGAACGACAACTTTATTTTTATAAAGCTGGTCAATATGTAGTATGAAAAATAACGTTGTCGTGAAGTTTTGGTTTATCGTTTGATTTCGAAACCTCCCTATTGTACAGATTACATCAGATTTCTATTGACACCGGTCGATCCTGTGATCATGAATTTCAAAAGTCTGGAAGGTGCCGCGGAACACGAGTAGCCTAATGCAATCGAACCATGGAAAAATTATGAAGATACAAGACATGTATAGTACATGTAATACTTCCATGTTCGGTAATTCGGGGAGTTACCGCGTTTATGGTGTGATTGTCAAACACGCGTTTACTGAATTCTTATGTAAACAAGAAAAGGACATCGGAGCGATGTCAATGGTTTCCGATGAGAAGTTTACTACTCTAGAGCTAATTAACTGTGACCTTGACCTCTGACATTGAGAAGTATTGCGTAACTGGAACAGGATCCCTGATATAAGCCTATCAGGGATGGTTAATTCAGGCTTCTAATTCGTTTTCTCCTGAAATTCCAAGGAGATTTGTGCTGTAGAACTGTTTGACCTTGACCTCTAACCTTCATGGTCATTGCGTAATCTGAAAGCTCATCCTTGATAACCTACATGTATGTGTAGATGAAGTTTTTACGCTTCTACCATCACCAGGTTCTGTTTCATGTTATTTGTGATGGTTGACTGTGACCTTGACCTCTGACCTTGAGAAGTATTGCGTAACTGGAACAGGATTCCTGATATAAGCCTATCGGGGATGGTTAATTCAGGCTTCTAACTCGTTTTCTCCTGAAATTCTGAGGAGACTTGCGCTTTAGAACTGTTTGACCTTGACCTTGACCTCTGACCTTCAAGGTCATTGCGTAATCTGAAAGCTCATCCTTGATAACCTAGGTATAGGTGAAGGTTTTAGGCTTCTACCATCATGAGATTCTGACTTACGTCATGTTATCAAGTTTGAATATCAAATCTCAACATGATATCAACAAATATCATGCGACCGAGCAGGTGCAAACTGAAAATTTCAGTTGCAATAACATTCGTGGATGAGCTATGACGTTGTGATACCAGTTTCAAGTTGTTTACTGTGGCAAATTTCCTGATATGTCAAAATATCAAATTTGATATATCAATATCATTATGATGCTGACACGGGACAATAAATTCGTTGATGCCAGTATCTTGCCAAGGGTCATAAACATAGGGAAGGAACTTGTTACTTGTGTTCTAGCTGGCCTTGGAGACAAGTTATTCAAGAAACAAAAGTGTGACAGACAAAATCTCAACTTTTGATATATCAATTTCACCATGAACCAGGTATCGGAGACCTGAAATTTTCATTCCATCTTGTAGCTCAGGTCATGTTACCTGGGGATAGGTCACATCAGGTCTGTAGCTCTTGCAGGAACAAAGTTACAGGTGTGACAGACTGAACAGACAGACACACAGACACACAGACAGACACCATGACCAAACACAACATCACTGTCATGGGGTTGTCTGCGTTATGTCATTCAGTTTCAGACCGAGGTTGTGGTTGAGATTTTGGCAAAAGTACACAGATCGGTGTATTGTATTGTATTTGTATCTTTCCATCAGGGCCAAACCCGTAGCTTTATTGGCCCTGGTAAGTACAGAAGAGGCCATCTCAAGGTACTCATGTTCCTTACGTGGATGGGGTCTTTACTTTCCCTTGCAAAGGCACCAAAAAAAGGAACAAGGCACCACAGCTAACTGAACCATGTGACGGATGTGAAGATCCATAATATGGCCTGGGCTGGATTCAAACCTGGGACCTGCCGCTTGCTAAGCGGACATCATAACCACTGGGCCATTAGGCCCTTTTTGGGTGGTGAGGGTTACTGGTTGTCTAACAACATACAGACATCTGTGCGTGCGTGCGTGCGTGCATCATGATGTAATCAACATATCGGACTTGATATTTTGTCTGTCACGCTTTTATCTGATGGCATAACTCGGCTCCTTCAACACCTACAGCAATGGAAATAAGTTCTAACCTTAGGTTTTCGTACCTTAGGAATTGAATGGGCTGGTTACTTTTGATGTGAGATGTTGGGGTCATGGTGATATCGATATCACGAATTTGATATTTTCAGATAACTTGCCATACTGTCAACTGAGCAACATGAAACAAGTCTTAGTTCATGCCTACTTATCCAAGGACTAGACTATGTTGAAATTCTCAGCCTCAAGTGTCCGGGTGTTCGAAATATCATGAGATTTTGATATATCAAACTTGATAATTTGAAATATCTCTAATATCACCCACACTTTAGGTTATTGAGGATGCACATTTCGATTACGCAATGACCTTGATTGTCAGAGGTCAAGGTCAAGGTCAAACATGAAAGTTAGTAATTTCTCTGCCTGTGTAGTGATAGAGACATGATATCCCCCATACTTAGGTTATTGAGGATGCCCATTCCGATTATGCAATGACCTTGATGATCAGAGGTCAAGGTCAAGGTCATACTTTGATAATTTGATACATCTCTGCCTATGGCAGAGGTGGAAGCATGATATCACCCACTATTAGGATACTGAGGATGCCCATTTTGATAATGCAATGACCTTGATGATCAGAGGTCAAGGTCAAACCCCTGTCATGCCTGTAAGGTCCTCTCACACAAGCGGGAACCATCAGACATTTACAATGTCATCTTGTTTTACATAATCTTACATCACCTGGTTAATCTGAGCCACTGACCTAATTACACCTCGCACCCCTCTGGTTAAAGTGAGTCATTCCAATCCTTTTCACATTAAGCAATCATGTGTATCAAGACAAGGGGGAATGCATAATGGTTACGGCCCAAACAGGCTGCAAACTTAGCATTGTAAAATCATTAATTTTCATCGGATTTGAAAATTTAAAGCAGTGTTTTGATATACATGTAGCAAAGAATTCTCTGTTCAACTGCATAACTTTCCGGCAAGGCAACAGCCAATTTTTCATTTTGTTATAAATCAGGCAGAGAAGGAAAACAATAGGATTACGCAATATCAACATCTTAGATCTCTTATCTAGACCCCTCTGAAACGCGTTTCAGAGGGATCAAATGGGTTGTGGAGCCTAAGGGATGTAAATGTAATGTGCATTTCCTTTCAATATTTGGAGTACATTTACATTGGATTACGCTGTGCAGGTCTCAAGAAAAAGCATTTGCTAACTTTTATGAATTCCAAAACTATTTTGGTTTCAACACAGAACCAATTAATAATTTCGATCCAAAGGAAAACTGCATAAGCTGTTTTGTCAACTCTGCACTTTCACTTACCACAAAAGAAGTAGGCTATACGCCATCTCTTTTTCTACAGGCTTGATCGTAGCTACCAAATTATTCTCGACTCATGTCGTTCAAGTCAGCAAGGAAATGCCCATTTACTTCCAATGTATTCAGCGGTGAACGTTGTGGTAGTTGGTGTCGAGAGTTGTGACTGGCCGAACAGAATACGCGATCATATAGGCTAACGAGAATAATGTCAAAAACACAGAAAAGACAAAAAAATATATAGAATCATTACATCATCAGAATAATGCCTATGAGCAACAATTGCAGTGAGAAATGCCGGAGGCCCCGAAATGTTGACAAAATGTACAGTATATGTAGATCAGCATTGCCTGTCATCGATATTATATAAATATTACACGTCAAGCCATGAAATAATGGAAATTATTCGTCAGGTCAAAAAATTATTTCCCGAGGCGAACTTTGAACATTGTGATGATTTTTATAGCGAGGAGGTGTCGGCCTATAGGCCTACCCTGACATGCAGCACAGGCCTACTAACTACAGAAGTTCTGCAGCCAAAACATTCAAAAATCTGTGTCGGAAGTCATCGGAGTATATCATTCCTCTGAGACATTCAGACCCCCTGTGCTTTGTTTCGACCCGCGCGTAGGCCTACTGAGGTGATGGAATGCCGGGAGCCCGACTGGGCAAGGCCAATACACGAATCAATGAATCCTTTCTTGGCACATGCTAAAACAAAAAGGCTGTGTTGCGGAATACACCGTGTTTCGATCGTAGGACTTGATACCGGTATGAAGGCCTACATGTGGGCCTGCGCCACGCCCACGGCACGGCCGCCTATCGGCCGGCTGGAGGAAGGGCAAAGTGGCGGAGTAGGATACGGATCCGACGCGCCTGCCTGTGGAACAAACAAACACAAACGGCGGCAATGGATGATGCAGGCACACCTAGGCCTTCAGTCATGATGTAGGCCTATCTTCGTAGTTCACCCCCGTAAACTTCGAAAATATGGTATCATTGCACAAGACCTATAGATTGCTGGTTGTATTGTATCTCCTACGGTATTTCCTGCATGCCAAAATCGTCGTTGTCTGACGAAGAACGTCACGACATGCACGATGACACTGCCCGACGGCCAAACATGAAATAATGCCATGAAATAATGAAAATTATCGCATGGCACGTGACCGTAAATGACACGCTGTGATTGGCTGACGTTCTCTTGAGGTATGATAATATATTGTATGGATTCATTCGTTTAGACACTACGTGGGTGAATGTACCAGAAGAACAAATGACAAATGTTAAATCGAAATGTTCCCGGGGAAAGCTTGAGTTTTAGGGTAATACTGCTCATAATTTTTAACTCAGTCATCAAGTCTCAGAGTAAAGGATTATCAAAGATTGTAAACATAAAGGAGCACGGTATCTGATCTCTTATCGGTATTTCGACTGCCGACGTAGAGGGAGCCACCTTCCGGCAGCGAAATGAACTACAAAAAAACATTACAAAATGTACATGTACCTAGTACATCGGGTCCCTTCGCCGACAACGTAGTTAGTCCCGGGGGTTGGAGAGTGGCGCGCACAGCGATGATGGCGCAGGCTTTCGAGAAAAAGTGGCAGAACGGACTCCTCGGCTTTTCGTCTTGTGCCTCAGACCTTGGAACATTTGGAATACCTCGCGCCGAAATTGAGTCCCACTTACACAGTAGAGGAGGAAGTTGATGGAGTTATTTAAGTAACCAAGAAAATTTGTTACAGCATAGCTTAAGCGCCTTTGAGTAAATTGTTTCCAACTCGTCAATTCAGAGTGCGTTTCCAGGCCCGTAGCAGCCCTCCGGTGNACAATTTAAGTGCTTTAGATGCATTTTCCTGGGATCTGAGAGCAAAAATATGGACATATAAAATGGACATTTGGGCCAAGGTATTTTTTGGCAAAAAAAGTGGGGGGGGGGGCCGGTACCCCCCGCCCCCCCCCCCCGGCTCCTACGGGCCTGGTTTCATATATGAAAAAGACAGAGCTTGGTAATGTTAATAAGATGAACACAACACTGACCGTTGTCAGCATAGACGTCATACTGGTCATCTGAGACGACCGACCGTCTGATCGCCCTCCAGGTTTCTGGAGTTTTTTTACGTTTTACCTGTCTCCTCACGACCTTGCATAGTATGGAGCAATTACAGAAAGCGATGACAAGGAATGGCAAAAACGAATAGACAAGCAGGTCTATCCAAAGCCACACCTTACTCCAGAAGTACGCGTACTTTGCCTTATTTTTGCAGTCGAGTACACCATTTCCCGTATGTTGCAAGTGCCGGTCAAAACTTAATGGTGAATTTAAGACAAACAGCAATATGCATATAATAGTCAGACCTATACAAGTCCCTCTCTTTGTACATATCGCTCTGGCCTTCAGAGGAAAAGAAACAGATATCCATCTTTCTACTGTCAAACACGCGACATTCCAACTGGCGAAATGCAGAAAGAAATACGTCAAAAAGAAATGAACTGGGCAAGAAATGTACGACAGAAGTCTAAGGTCGACGTGAAACAAAAACAAAACCCATTGGCGAAGGAGTCCTGTCCAAAGCACGGCGGTGTCGACTGAAGCAAGTGTAATAAGTAAAATCCTCGTGGATGCCTTCCCAAACGTTCGTATCATCAAAGCAAGGATTGTTAATACATTAAACACTGTCCCAAATATTTCCAGAGGAGCAACTGGAGTCGGTGTTCCCAGAATGAATTGAGATATTCGTCCAAATTCATGTGAGAATCACTTTGAGTTACCCTTGGGTCGACTCCTGCCTGCGGAAGCGGAACAACCACAGAGGTATTGCTCGTTGTCAATTCGTAATTATTCATACTTATGTGCGTTGGTTTATTTCATGTCAAGAATATCCCCATAGTCCCTCGTCGTATGTTTCAACCCGCTCAGAAATCCTATTCGTCGTCTTACAAACAGTTTATGGGCAAAGCCCCGGAGAGTCGAAGCAACAACCGTTGAGCAATTCCGGCAAAAACACGTTAGGTATCGTCGTATTCCTCATGACAAACGTCGGTCTCATGAAAGAAAATTCGTGGCAGTAGCAGGAACCATGCTCTTAGAAGATGGCGTCGACAAGAACGCCTCCATCGTCACTGCGGCTGTACGACAGAGGAGGATTCGCGGGTTAAAATTCACGAACTAACTGCTTAAGACTTCCGATTCCGAAAGCCGATCTAAAATTGAAATCTTAAATCATACTCCAGAACCGTAGACCCTCGTTGACGTGAAGGATCGACGAAAACAAGCGGCACAAACGACGTATATCATCCATTCACCTCTTTATACGACATGTCGCAAATGTCTTCGCTCAATCGGACATCTTGAAGTTGTGTACGTGTAGGCCTACAACATCAGAGAGCTTTCGCCAAGCCCCCGAAATGCCAACGTGAACGTCTGTCCTTTTGTTCGATGTTTTTTCGCGACATCGAATGGGATTGGCGTTCGCGTTTCGGTGAATGCGAAAACTCTCTATTGGCTCAAACAAATGCAAGATACAGAATAGCACAAAATTGACACACAAAATGATAATAAGCAAAAAGAGATTGGAGATTGGAGATTGGAGACTGGAGATTGACTTTTTGCTTAATATCGGCTCAAACAAATGAATGATGAATTACTCCTGTTTGGATTTATTCGGGTGTACCGTTCGACAGGAACCAAACGCATATCTACGAGTGAAATGAAATATTGTACATATTACATCAGATTTCTATTTCTACTCCGGTTGATTGTGTGATCATGATTTCAAAAGTCATGGAAGCCGCAGAACACGAGTACCGGTAATGCAATCGAACTCGCTTCTTACGACATTTATATGTTGTCGTTGTCAAACACGCGTTTACTGAATTTCCCAACGATAAAACAATGAAAACGGGAGAAACTATACTTTCCCTGACAAAAAGTGTCGAACCTGCTTTTACAATGAATCAACAATTTCTAGAGAAATTGTTGACATATTTGGAAAAACGAAAGCGTGTTTTTTTCCATCCAAACGGCTTGTGGCATGACTCTCCTGATGTTCACCACGGCGTAGTTTGGGAAAGGACGCTGTCATTGACTTTTGCTCCCCCCCCCCATTCGTCATATATTCCGGTGCATTTCGAGCGAGGACACGTCCATGTCGTTGATGCTACTATATTATTCAACGGCCCTTGCTGTCGTTGGTCTGTTGACTTGATAAGAACAAATGCCCATTCAATAGTTTTTTTGTGTGTTGACATGTGTCTGTGGTAGTAGGCCTGCATTCAGTTGATAGGACAATAGTCTTCACCACACTGTTCAAATAACGTCAGTTTAAATGAAGTTCAGAGTCTGTCAACAACCAGTTGCCCAATGGATAGTGACGAGTGTGCTAAAAATTGACCCTTTGTAAGAAATTGACCCTATGACCACTACCTTCCATGATGACTTGGTTTTGCTCATTCATTGTGAAGTAGAAATGACAACACAGCCCATAATTGGTTGGAGAGGGCTGTTTCAAAGGTCTCTCTGGCGTGTGCAGAATAATTTTGACAAAAGTGATCTAAAACCACCTTTCTAATTAAGGGCGAGCTGACATTGTGAATTTTCATACTGCTTCAATCCAGGCCCCTCCGAGAAAAGCAATAAAGACACCCTCAGTTGACTGTTTGTATGGTCCAATGTGATCACTGCGCTTTATAGACACAGAAAATGAGGAAAGTCCCAAGGATTACAGCTTAATTACATTACATAATCATACACAAAGAAAATAATAATAATAAGCAAGAAGTCAATCTCCAGAATTCACGAATTTTCGACCCCAACCGGGGTCTTTTTCAAGTGGAACTTTACAATCTGAAACTCTAGAAAAGACCCTCATACACATACACAAAGAAAACACGAAAAACATACACATACACAAAGAAAACACGAAAAACAGGTACAATTTTCTTGGAGAAGAAGCATGTAAATGACACATTGAAGGTGTGTCAAAAATGTCACAAACCCATAGAACCTGGGGTGGCGAGGGTGTCCTGACATGCTCTTCATGTACACCATACACGCTCAGTACAAAAAGGACAACCAGGAAGTAAAATCCAAATCCAGTATGGCCGCCCTGTTTTGGAAAATCTGGCAGCATTCATGGAATTCACATGCCGAGACTCTATACCTGTTGAAAATATTGCTATCAAAATGGGTGGACTAAGTAGAAAAAACCTGCGAACTTTATGATCCACATGTCGTTTGATCTTCAGAATGTAACATTGCCTGGGAAACTGTACCGATTATTAGTCTTTTGTTTCAACTTATTAGCTATTTAGTGCGTTCCAAGATGCGTCTCATTCAATTCCTTTTGACTTATAGACTCCACAGGTGCCTTCATTTCCGTCATATAACTTGTACTTTTATGGTATTTTGACATCTTTATGGTTCCCGATCATCAAGATCGGGAACCATATTGTTTTTGGTCATGGTGTCTGTGTGTGTATCTGTGTGTCTGTGTGTGTGTCTGTGTGTGTGTGTGTCCGTCTGTCACGCCTTCATATCTTATCTCCTTCAGCAGCTACAGCTCTGGTAACACATCCTACCCCTAGGTTTGTCAACCTGGGCAATCCAATGAGCTAATCATTTTCAACATCAGATGCCTCCATCATGATGTAATCAACATATCAGACTTGATATTTTTTCCGTCACGCTTTTATCTGATGCCATAACTCGGCTCCTTTAACACCTAGTGCAATGGTAATAGGTTCTACCCTTAGGTTTTCATACCCTAGGAATCGAATGGACTGATTACTTTTGATCTGAGATGTAGGGATCATGGTGATATCGATATCACAAATTTGATATTTTGAGATAACTTGCCATATTGTCAACTGAGTCACATGAAACAAGTATTAGTGCATGCCTACTTATCCAAGGACTGGACTATGTTAAAATTCTCAGCCTCCAGTGTCCGGGTGATTGAGATATCATGAGATTTGATATATCAAACTTGATAATTTGAAATATCTCTGCCTCTGTTGGAGATAGAGGCATGACATCACCCATACTTTGGTTATTGAGGATGCCCACTTCGATTATGCAATGACCTTGATGATCAGAGGTCAAGGTCAAGGTCAAACTTGATACTTTGAAGTATCTCTTCCTGTCGTAGAGGTAGTGGCATGATGTCACCCATACTTAGGTTATTGAGGATGCCCATTCCGATTATGCAATGACCTTAACGACCAAAGGTCAAGGTCAAGGTCAAACTTGAGAATTTGAAATATCTATGCCCATGATACAGATAGACATGATATCACCCATACTTAGGTTATTGAGGCTGCCCATTTTGATTATGCAATGACGTTGATGATCAGATATCAAGGTCAAGGTCAACAATGAGATGAGTTTTTGGCATGAGATCAAGTTCTGTGGGATTCAGCTTCGTTGTCCATCAGTCAGTGTATCCAGATCTCTGTCAATGTACATGTATCCTGATTTCTATCAATGTATCCTGATCCCTGTCAATGCATCTGATCTCTATCAATGTACCCTGATCTCTATCAATGTATCTTCATCTCTGTCAATGTACCGTTCATGTAAAAGTACCTAATCGCCAAAATCGGGAACCATACGACATTTACAATGTCATCTTGTTTACCATGTTTACAGCGCCTGACCACATTGCAAAAATTCACAATGTCAGCTCGCCCTTAAAATTATTGAAATTTTAAGATACGATATGAAAGCTCTCGATGAGAGGAACACACTGGTATAAATTTTGTTAATAAAAACCTGCAAATAAAAAAGTAGCAGAAAACATGACCTTACAAAATTCCTTCTATCAAAGGTGGATTTTCACCGGATTTTCTCGACTTTCATATCATCAGATGGCCGGGAAAATTTGCCATCACATATGTTAGGCCCAGCCTCCTACATTGCATTGGTTTAGAGGTATTCAAGAAAAACTGCTGTACATTTATTTTTTGGTATGAGTTGTGTATACCTAGGAACGAGTTACCCTACATGGGGCGAGGTCGATATTTAGAGGTCTCCTTGACGTCCGTATGTTTCGTGCAGGATAGAGAAAAAAATACCAAGACCCTTTAATCTTGCTGACACAAGAATTAATCTGGAAATTGTCTGACAATCGGATTCACATCCTCCCTTGAAAATAAAGAACGATTTTAACTCATACATGTACCTACATATGTAATCAGTATTTTTCCTGTAGTGTACGCTTCATGTGTTTTTTATGTTGATTCTTCGTGTCGTCTTGCGCTGCGAATTCGATCTACACGTTAACTGTGTTATTTACAAACCATCAGCTCGCGATGAGTAAATTTAGTTGCCATTCTTTATTCCCCCGCGCCTCAGCGCGGGGAGTTAGGAAATAGGCCGACTCATGCAGGGAATTTCATTGTTATATGGAATAATAGAAGATGCTGCTGTTACTCATTCCTTTTCATTAGGCTATCATATGCAGCTCTGTTATTTTGTAGGCCAACATAAACTGTGAAGACTGCCTCGATCACTATCATGTACCATTAAGGGGGATGTAAAGAGGCCACTGAGTGAATTACCACAAGTGGCACCCATCCAAAAAGTCCAATATCCGTTTGTGAGGCAGACAGAAGGGCATGGCCATCAGTGTCTATACATGCACAGCTCGCCGTACATTGCGTATGTACACTTTTACACAATCCCCATTGTCTTAACGAGACATTACATCACCTGAGCTTCGGGGCAATCAAACTCCAAGCCAGCATCCTTTCCAACTAATCAAGTAACATAAAACGCAACAGAAGGAATATAGCTAGAGTCAACGAGACACGAAAATGTTGTCTTCATCACTAATAGCATGATAGTCCATAAAATCACCGGTGAAACTTGCACTGCATTTCTAATTCCACAAAACATGGGAGCATTACACAGGCTTTCCAGCGGCCCTAAAAATCCTAAAAATCCCTAATTTTTTTACTCTCCCTAAAAATCCCTAATTTCAAGCCAATTTGGCTGATTTTCCCTAAAAATCCCTAATTTTCTCTTCCGATAATCCCGTGGTGCCGCTATAAGTGTCGATGTGACTTGCATCTCTTCGAAGTCCTTGTCATCATGCTGATGTTAGCTGTCATATTGATCAAATCCGGTTTCTCTTTGGATTCATTGTAATCCAGGATGCAAAACAATACTTTTCTGGTGGACCACTGTACTGTAGGATAGCTAGGGCCCATGGTGTCATTAGAGGGAAATGAGGAACCTTTGTAAGGGCAATGAGGCCTACGTTACATTACCGTAATATATGATTTTCCTATGATTTCCGTGGGTGCAACCACTCTGAAGGAGAGGGGCATAGCTGAGGGGGGCAAGGGGCAAATGCCCCCATTAGCAAAAAGGGACAAAACAAATTTTTCCTCTAAAAGGTCATTTCCCCTCTTCAAGCCAAGTTATTGTCAGTGGTGTCAAGATGTGGGGAAAAGCATCTGAGAGGATGTAAATTTTCAATTTTTTTCCCCCAGACCCCCTCCGGCTTCATTCTCTGGACTCGGTCAAATTTTNGAGAGGATGTAAATTTTCAATTTTTTTCCCCCAGACCCCCCTCCGGCTTCATTCTCTGGACTCGGTCAAATTTTGCCCCCCCCCCGGCAATAAAAGCTAGCTATTCCCCTGAAAGACATGGATGGAGGAGGGGGTTACTCATTTAATAGTTTTAATATTTTTGGCTAATTAAGACATGTATCTAATTGGTGTTGCCCTCATTCGCCACCAGAGGCCCACCAGCATTCACCGCCAGAGGACCACTGATGTTTGCCACCAGAGGCCCACCAATATTTGCCATCAGAAGGCCACCAGTTTTTGCCACCGGTGCCCCATCAGCAGAAAATTGGGGGCTGCTGCTGCCCCTGGTTTGCCACCAGAGACCGACCGGTCGCTACCGCTGCCCCTCGATCTGCCCCTCATATGCCACGCAGGCCCACTGATGCTTGCTGCTGTCTAGGTCACACCTTTTCAACACACGTTGAAGGCCCTAAAGGCCTGTCTACACGATCATACATTTGTTCAAAACATCATCATACATTTGTATGATGATGTTCATAGACAGATATTTGATTGTGTAGGCTGTTTTCCCAACAAACTTGAACAGCAACCAACATGTATGATGATGTTCAAATTTGTGTGATGATGTTCACGACAAAATGTATGATCGTGTGGACTGTTTTCCCAACAAACCTGAACATGTATGATGATGTTCAAATTTTTAGCTGCACGTTTCATCTTGCCAATGCAAAACATCCCCAAAAAAATGTGTGATGATGTTCAAGGACAAATGTATGATCGTGTGGACGGTTTTCCCAACAAACTTGAACAGCATCCAACATTATCCTTTCTCCATCATACTTCATCATACAAAGACCATGAATATTGGACTGTAGATCGAAATCCACAACGAACTTGAACATCATCATGCAAGTGTATGATGCTGTTTTGAACAATGTATGATGATGTTCAAAATTTTAGCTGCATTGTCACAAGACAGAAATCGACACACAAGCTTGGACATCGTCATACAAATGTATGATGATGTTTTGAACAAATGTATGATCGTGTAGACGAGCCTTAAAACACCCTAAAATTACCTTAAATTCTCCCTAAATATTCCTAAAAATAATCTGAAAATGCCCTAAATTTTGCCCTAAAAAGTTCCAGAAGTTGGCTGGAGAGCCTGATTACAAGAAGTTTTCTTCCACGAGCGATGACGTCATCAGCCTAATGGCAGTTCACACCACCATTGGAGGAGGAGCCAGTGCCTTTTATACCCAGGCAAGGTCTTTAAGCAGTTCATTTTCCGGGTATTTTTACTGATCAAAGTTATTTTATTCGAAACAGAGTGGCGATCGTAAACCAGTTCGCTCGGGAAATGAAAGTTTTGGATGATCTCTACGTCCATACTGCTTCTGGGATTTTTCTGATTTTATCCTCCGCCGTCATTATCCTTGTTTTGAAACCCTGTTGAATGCCATTTTAATNTCCATACTGCTTCTGGGATTTTTCTGATTTTATCCTCCGCCGTCATTATCCTTGTTTTGAAACCCTGTTGAATGCCATTTTCATGGTAAAATCGGGGATTCCCTCGAAAAACAGCAGAGTGTCTGGGGATTCCCCAATGATAAACAATTTACGAGGGGTGGAATTAATCTGGTTCGACCGTATATCAAAGGCTTTGATATTTCTTCAGACATCAGTGAACATTTCATTTTGATCAGTTGTGCCTTTGTCCCGTCAATTTTGTCTTGAAAATCTCAACCTGCAGTGCTGACATGGACTAGTCCATTATTCAGAGTGGTGATGGTTGTTCGTCCAAAAATCCAGGCTATCCACTAGCTTGAATTTAAGGACTCCCCGCCTCGAAAACCCGAAAACAACATTAGGCCTCGTCCGGAACCCCTGATAAAACCCATTTAGCACATATTTGTTTGGGCTGTGGCATTCTTACCGTGACATCGACTGCGAAAGCCTCAGACACCGCGCCATGGCTATTGTAATAGGTGAGTCCATCGAGTCCACTGTGTTCTAATTTTAGAATCGAATGACTTCAGTGATCTAAGAATAGATCAGCTCCGCGTCAAACTTCTTGTAATGGTGTGCGACTACACACGCCTCTTTACAGAAATGTATGGACGCGGTGGGTGCGACTCAGATCGCACCCCTTACAAATTTGCCTGCCTCATCCACGTCAAAAAGGGGATATTTCATGACGTTTTCAACCATATCCATCAAGGGATAACGCAGTTACCTTTTTTTGTTTAGCGTGATTGATAGTATACCAGGCGCGGATCCAGAGGGGGCGCACCGGACGCGCGCCACCCCTCTTGGCCAACAAATCTGTCAAATCGACCGTGAATTCTGGAGTTGGGCGCAAATTTCAATGATCCTAGCACAGGGCGCCCCTTCTTTTCCCAAATCCTGGATCCGCCCCTGCATTGATTCAGATGGTAAGAAACGAAGATTCATGAAGGTAAAAAACGAAGATTTCTCGATTACTGCACAAGGGTTTAATATTCTGGCACCAATTTTTGCCCCTGTTGAGCAATCCAATGTTGGACACATGATAGTGTTCACGACATCATCGAGATTGTCATCTTCCTGTTTTTGGGATTTTTTGGTTATCAACCAAAATATAATGGGGGAAAGTTGTCCAAAATAACTTGGCACGTTGTCCCTTGATGGATTGGGTTGAAAACGTCACGAAATATTCCTTTTGGGTCGTGGATGAGGTGTGCAAAATTTGGTTGCAGAATATTAACCCTTATATAGTTATTGAGAAATCTTCATTTTTTACCTTCATGAATCTTCGTTTTATACCTCGCAATGCTATAAGTATAGTAAAAGGCAAAAGCACGTTGTCCCTTGATGGATTTGGTTGAAAACGTCACGAAATATTCCTTTTGGGTCGTGGATGAGGTGTGCAAAATTTGGTTGCAGAATATTAACCCCTTATGAAGTTATTGAGAAATCTTCGTTTTTTACCTTCCGCATGAATCTTCGTTTTATACCTCGCAATGCTATAAGTATAGTAAAAGGCAAAAGCACGTTGTCCCTTGATGGATTGGGTTGAAAACGTCACGAAATATTCCTTTTGGGTCGTGGATGAGGTGTGCAAAATTTGGTTGCAGAATATTAACCCCTTATGTAGTTATTGAGAAATCTTCGTTTTTTACCTTCATGAATCTTCGTTTTATACCTATCTTCAATCTTCGTTTTTTACCTTCATGAATCTTCGTTTTATACCTAGGCCTATCTTCAATCTTCGTTTTTTACCTGTATGAATCTTCATTTTTTACCTATCTTCAATCTTCGACCTTCGATCTTCGGTTTATACACACCCGTTTGGACTTCGCGCTCCCGGTGCTCACCACCTCCGTCGAGCTACGCCCGCCTTTCTGTCGACCCTGGGTCCGACCCTGTAATTTCGCCTTCTCTTTGAATTTCGGCTGGTTTCATGCGTTTAGTCATGGTAGCTATATGAATGTGCCGAACGAACTCATTATTGGCATTGTAAAGTTGTGTTGAAGAAAGTGCGATTAGGAAAGAGAGGGAGAGGAATATATGCCAAGCTATTCAATCTCCAAGGCCTAATTAGCATCAAAGGAAGCCGGCACCACAAGGCGTAGGCCAAGGAATAATGTTAATTTTTCGCGATAACAGTGCGCGAAAATGAGAGCAACATCCTTTTTGTCACCGGCATGCAGTTGCTTGGAAGAATTTTACGCTGACAATATTACTCCAAGCTGAAAACATGACATACTGTATACTGCTGCTAAATCCTGCTGGTATACACTAAAGTATAGGGCTAGACCTACAGTGTGAAATGGTGAAGTGTGGCAAGTTTCCAACACCTCTACGTTCGAAAAAATCCATTGTAGGCTACAACTAAATACAAAGACACAGATAATTCATAAACAAACATCGGTGTATCCCGGAATTATATGAATAGAATCACTGGTGTCATTTGGCGATTCTTAATTACCGGTATATTCTTAATAATACCTCCACGCTGAACACTTTGGAGGTCTTTACCACCTCAAAGTTCAAAGATTGAGATTCATGGATGACTTTACAAAGCATTCCTCAGATAACAAGAATCAGCGGATTTGTAGGATTCAAATTGAAATTCCCTTGAATGAAAAGCAAAAAACGCCCAGACATTTGTGTCGACAAACTACCGCACAGCCATGGACAAAACGTTGCTTTGTCATGCTGGATAGCACATCACGGCTCTTGGCTCTCCGGTTCTGCAACATCAAACATATGCCAAGCAGATGATATTCAGCATTACATGTTCAGCAGGCCCTAACGTGCATCAATTCCTTTCCCTGCCTCGCCTTCCATTTTTGTCGGGGTGTGGTGGAAAGATTGGGTCTAATTTGGCCTCTGGCGTTATAGGAGAAGTTGTTATTGTTTTCTCACTCTTTGAGATGAGATAACTATTACTTTTATTTCCTAGTATGATTTAAACGATATTTGATGTTGTGGTGTGGCTTTTATACCATACCAGCGGCAGGTTTTTAGGGCCGCCAGTTCAAAATCGACCAGACTTCAATGCGACCAAAATGAAATTGAAAGCAGCGCTCACAACGTTCGGATGGCAGTATCTCGCACCTTACTCAAATCTCATCAGTCGTCTGCGTTCAGGATCAAGAAACGTCTATCCTTTTGTTGAGATTGGCATATGGTATATCAATGGGCTTCCCCTGTTGGGGACCGAACTGCAAAACTTCAAACTGAGAGACATCTAACCCCAAACTGAGAGACATCTAACCCAAATCCTGACGCAGTATATGAAATGTTACCCTACCGGTATATAGGCGCTTGATTTGTGTAATTGTGCAAGATCAAAGCTGCACAGTGACCTGAAATGGGCTGTCATGTTGGTTGACGATAGAACCGCATCTAACAACTCAAATTGTCATGATTGTACATATTACTATCACAAGACATTGACTTGATCTGTAAGTTGTCTTATTAAGTAAAAGAGATTCCGAAGTTAGTGCCACGAAAATTCAGATAAAATGTTGAAGTCAAGTGTGATAGACTTTCTTGTAATATCAAAAATAGATATCTATTTTTTGGTAATATGCATATACGTAGATAAGATGCCTGTACTTGTCCTTCTCTGTTCAGTGTGTTAATTTTAAATTCACCCATGAAGGCATTTATATACTTAACACTTCACTGTCAATCTTGAGGTCGAATGGTCGAAGGAATATTTACACTCGTTATGAGCTTTTTGCCACATTCAGTTATTCGAGACTACGCAAACATAGGTGTCATAATCCAGATTAGGCCTCACCCAAGACGGGATAATTGCCCTATTGGCAAGACGAGGCGTTATACACAGGGCAGCAGACCAACACGGTGCGGAAAGACCTACCCACCCGGATCAGGGTAGCGGTATCACTCAGATACGTATTGGGGTATAGATACAGGTGCGGATTGGGGTGTCACCACTGATCAGGACAGCGCGTTTTTCGCCCAGTGAAAGACGTTCGAGAGCGTTTCCTCGTGGGAAGGACTGGTAGCAGTCGGAGATTGGTGTGACGGCCTGGCTACGGACCTCGTGGTGTGGTAAATGTGTTGTTGTGAATGGTGTTGAACTTAAAAATTGTCAGACAGAGACTTGAAATTGTCAGGGACCAGTGCAGGTTTTTTTGAACAACTATAATTGTATATAGACTGCCGGCGTTGTTGTGTCCTTTGGAAAGTAGACGACGGGCCACGCTGAATTTTGTGAATGATGATGTCCTTAATCAAAATATCACCAAACAGAAATAGGTTGAGCCAATTTTAATATCATGACGTAGGTCACTACCAACACAGAGATTCTTGTGAGTGACAGACATGGCCTGTTTCTCAGCAAATGTTTGCAATCAGCTGAGATATTTCATTGCACGTTAATAGTGAATGGATTTACATGAGGGTATCGTGAGGAAGTCTAGGGTTCAAAACACACACTTACCTCTCTCTAGACAGCAGATCAACATAACGACGATGAAGTTCATGACGATGGAGGAGATGCAGACTGATACCGGTATCCCTGAATGACTCACGATGCAAGGAAGTTCAGCTTGTGTATCAGTCACAGTGGAGAAAGTCGTTGTTGTCGTGGGTTGATATAGGTCAGCTGCAACAAGAAAAAATCAAACAATGGATGGTGAAGGAGATATTATTTTTGTGGCGTTCTAGAATGAAATGGTCCATGGACCATGTGCTCACCCGTTTGGACATAATAGTGTAATGACAGAGAGAGGTACATGTCAGTTATGAGCAATCTGGGTCAAGTCATTCCCAAGTTGCAGGACTTTAATGATCTTTTGGTTATGCCACCTGGCGGCCATATTGGATGTCCGATCGGGCCAAAACTTCACATGCACATAAAGGTCACCTCGAGGGAGCCACATAGCACATTTGAGCGCTCTGGTTCCTGAGTTATCGCACATTTGATGATTTTCGGGTTACGCCACCTGCCGGCCATGTTGGAAGTTTAACCAGGCCGAAATTTAACGTGCTTGTAAAGGTCATCTAGAGGGAGATAAATATCAAGTTTGAGCAATCTGGGTCAAGTCATTCCCAAGTTGCAGGACTTTAAAGATTTTTTTTTATTTAGAGTTTTATTCATTTTCAAAATAAAATTTTACATAATGCGTGAACATACAATGAAAAGAAGGAAAGAAGACACCCCCCCGGGTTTCTCCTCTGCAGTTTTTTTCCTTAAAGACTACAAACAC
>NMRB01000529.1:304361-316606 GCA_002633025.1 Notospermus geniculatus
CATAAAGGAATCAACCATAAAGGTTTAACTGCGAACGATGAGCTTACTAAGGGATACACTTCCTGTGTTGCCACCAGATGTCTCTCACTGCCTGAATTTTGGCTCTACGTAATAGGCACGAGCTTCAACTTTTTTTGTGGTGAAGAGGTACATGAACCTGCCAACATGATGCTTTGAATTCCATTTCTGACGACAACTGAGCTATTTTCAGCACAATTAGTGTTCCATGTACAAATGTACGTCAGCCTATTCAAATGTACACCGACCCTGAACACACATCGTTCGTGGGGTTTCATTAATTCAGACCTTTTGTATCATAAGATCAACTAGTCGGAATTCAACAAAATTTGCAGTGAATGTGCAGATGGGTCTTGCCTATCACATGGAAACGTCAGAATGCAAATCTGTTGAGTTTTAAAGGGATATTGTCCACATTTATAAAATGCTAAATTTGTCAGTTGAACCTTTATGGTTGATTCCTTTATGCAGAAAGGCAGTAATTGTAGGCGTAGAGCTATTTTCTTTCGAAGTGCATATGAAGTACTTTGCAAATAATCTAATGATTTGGACAAATGGATTGTCTCTAGCCGTGGTTACACCTATCCAAAATCCCCGTGCTTTTTGAGACACGGGGTTTTTCCGAACCAGAAAAAACACGGCGTTGACACGGCGAGCGGTTACACTACTAAAAGTGTGATTAATAATAAGTTCCGTATCCCGGCGATAGGGGCACTGCATGTAGGCAACTCTCTGTCATCGAGTGGCTACTGGAGGCGTGAAATATCCTATACGCATGCGCATGACTCATCGATTTGCATCGCCGTCTGTCGCCGGGTGCTTGGAACTACAAATAAACACGGGGATTTCGCGGTTACACTACATAAAATCCCCGTGTCTAAATAGCCCCGGCGTTGCCCCTTCGAGCTCGCTGGGGCTAATAAGCACGGGGATTTCAGACACGGGTCTATTTAGACTCGGCGATTTATAGGTGTAACCGCAAAATCCCCGGGGAAAGCACGGAGATTTATGTAGTGTAACCACAGCTTCTATCATTTCTAAAAATAACGTCTTTTGGGTCGATACTAAAGTTGAGCTTACGTTAAAAATAGCCATTTTCTCAACTGTAACCAGAAGGGTTTTACAATGGGACATTCAAAAAGGAGATGTAAAGTTGTTCCCGATTAATATCGCAAAAGCTGCACCTGTCAGTTGAAGACAGTTTCATTTTATAGAGTTCTCTATTGGTGGCTACCATGTGGTGTACAATCTTGAATTCGAATGCTTGTAATTTTGTGTCTTTTGTTACGGAAAAACACTTTAAAGATTTTTGGGTTATGCCACCTGGTGGCCATATTGGATGTCCGATCAGGCCAAAACTTCACATGCACATACAGGTCATCTAAAGGGAGCTACATACATATGTAGCACATTTGAGCGCTCTGGGTCAAGTCGTTCCTGAGTTATAGCACTTTGATGATTTTCAGGTTACGCCACCTGGTGGCCATATTGGATGTCTGATCTGCCCGAAACTTGGTATTTTTAAAGGTACCCCTCTAATACATATTTATGCAAGATATGAAGATGCTCAGTGAAATAATGAAGAATTGTGGCAGGTTCGTTACTTTTATAGAACTTTGACCTCTGTGACCTTGAAAAGTAGGTCAAATCAAAAACCCGTTATATGTATTATATGTATCATAATTAGATACACCTGTGATAAAAATGTGGAGATGATCCAGTCATTAGTTCAGGAGTTACTGCACTTTTTGTGTTTTTGGTTTTGGTCACCTGGAGGCCAAGCCAAGAATCGAATCGGACCGAAACTTGGTGTCATAGGTCATCTGACCTAGGGGTATATAATATTACGTGCCAAGTTTCAGATCAATAGGCCCAGCGGTTACGAAACGTGCCCTGCTAACGGACGACGACGACGGATGACGACGACGGACGCTGCGCCACGACAAAAGCTCACAGGTGAGCTAAAAACCCCGTAGAAGTTGCTGAACGATCAACAAGGGCTGTCAGATTGCCTGTGTATTGATCTACGAGGCCTAGCTACTTTTTACGTGTTACATGTCAGCCATTGAAATCTGCGGGTCCACCAAGGCCACTAAAGCATGGCGCACACGAGCGATTTTTTGAGCGATTTTCTAGGCGACTAGCCTTGCGACTACAGGAGCGACTGAACATATTTTTAGTTTTTTTAGTTTTTTTTACTCGTTTGCAACAAATGCTTCACTGGGAGATCAGTGATGTCGTGGATGACATCATTGATCGACCTCAAAGGTAATTATCGCATGCGACCTTGTAGTCGCATTGGTAGTCGCCCCGATTTTAGTCGCTCGTGTGCGCCATGCTTAACACTTTCCTCAAATGCGACATTTGACGGGTTTTCCTAGACCGGCTTACATTTGATATTTGACACTTGATGATATGTTGATATTTGACACTTGATGATATTTTGATATTTGACACTTGGTACTTTAGTGTTTACGGTTGCATGATGCCTAATGCAAGGGTCCGTGGGTTCGAGTCTGGTAGGAAGCCATGTCTTTCACCTTAGAAACCTGTTGTTAATACAGTATTATTATTTGCCGTAATATTTATTTGACCAACACCAATAATACAGAAAATATAGGCCTACAAGAACTAGAAATGTTAAATACGCTCAATAAGCGAATTTGATGACCTCCACGCAGACATGCCAGCTTCAGTCAGATAGATAAACCTAGGCCTACACAGAGTTAACCTCGTCCAAACACACTAAAAATTGTTGGGTTATTTGGGTAACCCAACAGCTGGGTGAAATACGGGAAAATCCCATTTACCTGGCCGTCGAATCACAGCGGAAATTTTCTAAGTCCACCCAATGTAGAGGGAGTGTTAACAATAGGGGGAACGGCAATGTCAAATGGAGATCAGCGGAACGTGTCCAATGTGTGGTATATGGTTTTTGGGTTGGGCGTCACACCAGTACGCCTTCTTCAGACGAGTTTGTGGTTTTTCAAACACAATACTGAATGAATTGTAGCAATGAATTGTTGCAATATTGAATTGTAGGAATGAATTGTAGCAATATTGTTGAACTTCTCCATGACCTGCCGACACGGCGTGTTAAACTCGGCGTGTTAAAATTTCTGATGCGACCAATGCCCGCTGTGCACGATCAAACTTTTCATACAATTTTCTGAATGCGCTCAATAAAGGCGCTTATGAGCCAAGTGACCTATCCTGAGAACGATTTAGGCCCAATTCATACCTGCTCGCGTACCTCAAACGCATGAAACTGATCGCAGGTTTCCAAGGCGTGAATGTGCACACTGCACATTGAAATTGATCATAGTCGGCGTAAAATCCGGACGGAGTATGAATCAGCCCTTTTGTTGGACTTGTAATGTGCGAAATGGTAGCTTCTGAGCTTAATTTTCATCGTCATTGTCCTCTGGGTCTGGAAATTCTACCTCAACTTCGTCGTCCTCCTCTTTGGGGTGATCGAGGTTAACCACTTATGGATGGTTATCAGCGAGATGGCTAACTCGCCAAGCCGTTCTTACGGCCTCTACATCAATTCTCTCCCATGCCAACACAATAATTTTCAGGACCTGGCACGAGCAGGCCTATAGCAGTGCAGCGGACGTCTTGTTGGAGCGTGTACCGGTCTTCTCCGTTATCCATCGCAAGAAATGGGCCCTCTATAACGTCTTAAGTCACCGCAAAGATTAAGTGTAGGAACTTCATGTTGTAGTTTTCACCAATTGTCAGTGGTGATCTGAACCAAACACTTTGACAGACGTACTGTGGTGTGGCGAAGTCCACATTCCAAAGCGACCACAGCATACAAAAGATTTTGTAATAATTCACTTTAACAGTTCAAAATAAATGGTTCTCTGAAAGGTTACTTGGCTCAAAACCACCACAGAACACAGCCCGTCAGTATCAGGCTTTAGTGCCCGCTGTACGAAATTTTTCATCACGGGCCTATTGGGGGTTCAATGGATAAACCCGCATGTAGGCCTTTATTGAGCGCATTCAGAAAATTGTATGAAAAGTCCGATTGTGTACAGCCGGTATAATTCGCATCAGAGATTTCTTGTTTAACACGTCGTGTCGGCTGATCATGGAGAAATAAAATCACGTAATAAACATTTTCTTAGTTCAACAATATTGCTGGAGTTCATTCAGAATTGTGTTTAAAACACCACAAACTCGTCCGGAGAAGGTCTACTGGTGTGACGCCGAGGCCAAAAACCGTAGCACACATTGGACACGTTCCGCTGACCTCCATTTGTCATTGCCGTTCCCCCTATTGTTAACACTCCCTCTACCTTTGGGTGGACTTAGAAAATTTCGGCTGTGATCCGACGGCCAGGTAAGTGGGATTTTCCCGTATATTGCAGCGTCTGAGACAGTACCATTGCTCTCCATGTTGGATTCAGTTAGGAAGGCATCAACAGTGTTATTAGGTACGTGCGTACTTTAAAAAACGGACACAGTTACCTTTTCTTCAGTTTACTTTCAAACCTAACTGTTGTAAACGGTGCCACCTTTAATGATCTGGGATGATTTCACACTGATTCATAAATGTTGACATTTTAGAAAAAATAAGTTTATTACTTATTTCTCGTGGAATAGGAAGTATTAAAAGGTTTCTTTTTTCATTGAAAATACACGAATGGCGTACTGGCCATCATCGAATAAAGACATTACCAGAAAGACTGGTGTTTCTGCAGGTATTGCTGATTATAATCAGCCGGAATGTTGCAATCATATGGGCAGTGCAATGGGGTACGTACCGGCAAACCTAATCCGCGACGCGGCGCTGACTACCAACCTGGTCAGAACTGCGTCATTGAAAGTGAGGCTAACGTTATTTTCCAATTGATTTTGAATAGCACACCCTGATTCTAGGCCAGATATAACTAAAACACTGCGCTCAATTTCTAATTTTTACGTTTCTATCATTAAATACAGAACTGGTAAAATATATCTTATTGCTTTTGAGCCAAAATCTCTGCGGGAACATGATGAATTTAATCGATAAAGTTGACCATTTTAGCGTAAACGACAGGCCAATGACCGACGTCATGGGTTGTGAATGACGCAGTTTTTGTAACGTCAGAATGACGCACGACGCCCGATGACGTTCAACAATCGCAAATCGTGCGCACTTGCGGTTTACCCAGGTTGATGACCAGCACCGCCTTTTGTATTGCCGGTACCCCATTAAGAAGCATTGTCCGAGGTGCAATGTAAGTTGTGTTTGCCACAATAGAGAGGTTGATATTTTGAACGCACACTCATGGCCAAAAGTAAATGGACAGCAGTTTATCTTGAATATCTCCAAACCAATGGGCTGAAGACAATTGAATCCGACATATGTAGTGGCAAATTTTCCTGGCTATCTAATGGTATCAGCGTCGAAAAAATCCGCTGAAAACCGCATTGGACAGAAGGAATTTTGTAAAGGCATGTTTTTTGCTACTTTTTTATTTGCATGATTTCATTGAAAATTTTTATATCACTGTGTTCTACTCATCGAGGCCTTTCATAAAATATCCTAAAATTTCAAATATTCCGTGTAGAAATGTGATTTTGGGGCACTTTTATCCAAATATTTTTGGCCACACGTGGAACACCTTTGACACAGGCCTCTGCACTATTGTGAGTTGTGGTGGTGAATGAAAACTAAGTATTGTCATTTCTCGTTCACAATGAATAAAGAAACCCAGTTGTGGCTGAAGGTCACGTTTGTCATGCATGGTCAATTTCCATAACAGGCTGCGTCAATTCAGTGGATTCCTGGTAGTTGACCAATTCACAGCTTGTTTGCACCCCGTCAATCCCACAAACTATTCAATGGCCATTGATTTTTATCTACCGGCATGACCATTGGGTTCAAGGGGCTCTGTCAAAGGTGTTGCAAGCATGGCCAACATAATTTTGATAAAAGTGCCCCAAAATCACATTTCTACACGGAATATTTGAAGTTTCAGGATATATTATGAAAGGGCTCGATGAGTAGAACACAGTGATATAAAAATTTTGAATGAAATCCTGCAAATAAAAAAGTAGCAAAAAACATACCTTTACAAAATTCCTTCTGTCAAATGCGGTTTTCAGCGGATTTTGACGTTGATACCATTAGATAGCCAGGAAAATTTACTACTACATATGTCGGATTCAATTTTCTCCACCCCATTGGTTTGGAGATATTCAAGATAAACTGCTGTCCATTTACTTTTGGCCATGAGTGTACGTGAATATATATTCTTCGAACTTCGTAGACAAATTACTCCTACTTTTGTTAATAACGTATGTAGGCAATTTTTACTCATAGCGACATGACATGACATGTTCATCATACGGATTTATTCATGCCCAATGTTGAGTGAGTAGTTGAAGTGTTTTTTCCAGCCGGATCGTACCACCTTTGATATTAACGGACATAAGAGAACTCCAGAGGAAACTACCAGAATCGCACAGCGTATGATGATTAGACAGAATAAACTGCAACTCAGGAAACAATATGAATAACAGAGTCAGATGCCAAACTATCCACATGAGTATGTTATTGCCTGGGAGTTATTTTAATACATTCCATATCATGACTGACATTATTTTGTTTTGAATCATTCAGATTTATGTGTACCTATAACACACCATTTGCATAAAAAATGTATCAATAGTTTCTGTTAATACTGACGCTAAGGCTGCATTCACGACTTCGCAACTTTGCGTGCACGCCAGTCTGTTGTTTGGCTGCACATGCCCAACGTTCACTGACTGCCTTGCAATAGATTTGTGTGCACGCAAAGTTGCGAAGGCTTCATGAATATGGCCCCTGATAGCGAACGATCTTCTGGCAATGCCATATCCAGTGAACTTTCAAAAACAATTTCTTTTCATAAGTACTTTTACATTTTACAGGTGAAAAAATATGTTAAGGATAACGCATTTGCACAACGGCACTTAGCCGTTCCTCGATTAAATGTAAAAAATGTAACATGAATATTATGAAAAAACTTTTTTTTTATTTACTCGGATCACTGGGTCTCATTAAGCATCTTGTTCAGCTGTCTCTAACTAAGCTGACATGAGGAGGGAAAGAGAAATTGATGCAAGTTCTGTTGGCCATGATCAGTCACCTTTTGAAGTCCCGTTCAAATCTGATATCACTAAAATACGCTGATAGTCGCCAAGATATCCAACATACATGTGGAGCACAAAGAACGACACACAAAATGTCAGTAAACATAAGTCGTCTCCGAATTTTTCAAATTTTTCACAGAATGATAGTATACGTAAGTCGTCTCCCCCCTCTCCGAATTTTGCAAATTTTCGACCCGAACCGGTGTCGTAGAATGTCATGCCCCCGATATGAGATGCCCCACAACAATAGATTCTGACGGAATAAGCGGCAGCTACAATAGGCCGGACACTAACAGACAGAAACTTCTGTTACCAGATGTCCCCTGAACAAAAGAAGCGGACATCTGATATCGGGGACATTACATTCTATGACACCGGGGCCTTCCTCAGGCACTTTCTAGTTGAGATCACTTCTGGGATCTCAACTAGAAAGTGCCCGAGGAAGGCCCAGGTGGATGTCGAAAATTTGCAACATTCGCAGTCGGCTTATACGATAGTCATGGCAATTATCTTATAATTTGCAAATATTTAATACGAAAACGCCAACTTTATGAAAACAAATGCACAAGAAAATAACTTAACAAGAGAGGGACATCGGAGCGATGTCAATGGTTTCCGATGTTTACTGTAGATGCAGGAACATGTATAATGTAAAACAGGGATATGTAGCTGCTCGCTAATTGTTGAAGATATCAACCAGTTCTGGTAACTGAGCTATTTTATATTGACCGTGACCTCTGACCTTCAGGAGGTCATTGCATAATCAGGAGGAGCATACTCAGTGACGACCTTAGTATGTTGGTCCATAGTGCCAGGTAGACTTCTAGACTATAGTTATCATCATGAACATGTTTCTGTATCGGGACTGTTTACGCTTGACCTTGACATCCCACCTTCATGGTCATTGCAAAAATTGAAAGATTATCCGCAACAGTGCTTGGTTTCAGGTCACTAGCAAGTTCTCTGTCGGCATTATTGACTATTCCAATATTACAGCTATATTTTAACCGTGACCTTGACCTATGACCTCCAATGTCATTGTGTAAATGAAAGAAGGATCCTGGATAATCGAGGTATATGACTTGGATCCATGATGCTCACTGGTCTTCTGTCAGTTCTTGAGACGGCCATAGGCCTACTAGTTCAGTTTGAATTTGACCTTGACCTTGACCTTGACCTTGACCTCAAACACTCAAGGTCATTGCATAATCTGAAAGAGCATAAGTGATAACGCCTTAGAGGTAAAGGTTTTATGCTTCCTCCTACACCAGCTGTCGTTATTTCAGAATATCAAATTTACATATCGAATATCACCATGATATCTCTAAATATCATGTGACCTGCAAACTCCATGTGGACAATATTAGTTGAAATAACATCCTTGAGTGACTATGATGGGGTAAGGCAAAAATGTAGTTGCTATCTGGACGAGATCCTAAGATATCTCAAAATATCAAATTTGATATATCAATATCAATGTGATACTGACCCTGGAGATGAAAGTTGATGATCCCAGTAAGTTGCCCTGATCCATGAACATGTGGATGGAACTTAATAGAACTGTTACTGGTCTAGGAGCCAAGTTTACCAGCGCTTAACAGAAAGGGATGGGCAAAATATCAACATTTGATATATCAATATCACCAAGACCCACATGTCTGAGACATGTAACAATGAGCTCATCGTGTAGCCAGGATCAAGTTACCTGGGGTGAGTTACTTTCAGGGCTGTAGCTGTTGCAGTAGTCGAGTTACAGGGCGGACAGACACACAGACGGACAGATACACAGATGGACAGACAGACACCACGACCAACTACTATATGGTTTCCGATCTTGATGATCGGAAACCATAACTACCATATGAAATATTAGACAACAAATTTAAGTTGTGAATGTTCCTGTTTCAGAATTGTCAAGGCGATAGTTTTATAACATTGGTTTTGTCTGTACCAAAGGAGAGATACTCTTGTATTCATTGATATCCCCCAACCATCTAGAACTGTTATAGCTTCTCGGCCTATTGGCTAAGTTTAAAGTTACATGTATTTATAATGTAAGGCTGCACCTGAAGGTGGCCATTGCATAGTTTAACCCCGAGCCATGGGGCTTACTCAAAACCAATAAACATTGGGTGAATATTTTTGACAAATGTTGGGTGTTTTTTACAATCCAACAATTGGGCTTATTCAAAACCACCAAACATTGGGTGAATATTTTTACTAATGTTGGGTGTTTTTTACAACACAACAATTGGGCTAATTTAAAAACACTACATATTGGGTGAATATTTTACCCAAGTGTTGGGGTAGTTTTTTCATTTACCACATGTTGGGTTGGAGCTATATTATCATCCTTGTTGGGTTAAAATTTACCCAACTTGGGTTACTTTTTACCCAACAATTTTTAGTTTGAAGGGTTAACATGTTTCTCCATCTTGGGACTTGATGTGTCAAGTTCAATGATAATCCTGGGACTGAAAATGCTGAGGCTGAAGTTAAGCCGCCACCCGTCGTTGGAAATTAACTGACGCGAGCATATGGACAGGGACCGGATCCAATATGGCGGACATAGTGCATTCCTATTCTGCCACTACAGGAAAATGCCCATCTTAAATCTGCAAACATCCACTCACAGAAAAATAAAACTTTCAATATGAGGGTTGTTTACATTATTAAAGATATTCCTTTAATCATTTTAGGTATTATTTTTACAAGAATTGCATGTACCAACCCTTAAATCAGGTGATGAAAATGTGGAAAATCCTGCTGACTGCTGACTGCTTGGAATGGTGGAAGCCATTTTGAAAAACTTCATCTCGCCATGTCTCGTTTGGAGCCCGAGATGGCATGGGTTTTGGTGCATTATGGGGGGGAATCCCCATTATTCTAAAAATAGATTTTCTTGAAAGCAATTTGAGCCATGGTTTCTGTNTTGAAAGCAATTTGAACCATGGTTTCTGTCATAATTTCTGAATTCCATTCGTTTTTTAGGCATTTTTTCACTGAGGTTAGTGTTTTGAACCACAAAAGTTGACATAAATCACCCCTGCATTAAAATATGCAATGGAATAACAACCAAACTCTTTGTTTTCTGAGTAGCTTAGGGTCTTGTGAGTGCAGCCAAGTGAAGCTGTTCAGTGCTGAGTGGAGCTATTTATAGCAAATTGGGAATCCCCAAGTCATCTGATTTGAAGGGAATGTAAACATCACCATGTGCTTTCAGTGTTTAGATGCTGATGAATGTTCCTATGCTTTATTGATGCCCATATCTGCTATATGGCTTTATTGCAGATAATATGAGGAATTATTTTCATTAAATGTGCTATTTGTTGTCTTGTCTGCTTTTTCCTCTTGCACAGTACCCCCTTTCAGCACGCCGGCAAGGTGCATTCACAATCACTATGCTTGCTTACCTGTCTCTGTCTCTGTCTGTCTGCCTGTCCCTTTTATTTCAGCCTTTAAACATGGCAGAAAATGTTGAGCCTGAAGCTGAAGAATATCCCACAAACCTCCAAGTCATCAACGTGATCAAAGAACAAGGGGAACCAAAATGTGCAGAATGGCTTGCAGGATATGCGAAGGACCCAAAGCCAGAGCTGACAACGATCGGCAGATCAGTATCACGCCTGTGGAAAACCCACATTCATAAAAATAAAAACAGGCTGAATGAAGAGAAGAATGGGACAGCTGGTGACAAAGGGCCTTACAAGGCATGGGCTTCAGAACCTTATAAACTTCCAGTGAGAAAGGTACTAAATGACGTTGGTCAACCACAAGTCCAAGCAGTTCGGACCACATTGACTAGGCAAAGTCATGGTGACATTGTACAGGAGCTAGAGCGCACAAAAGTTTGCTTGGAAGAGACAAAAGATAAACTTTCCAAGAGCGAAGCTGACAACAGAAATCTTTCTTCGAAGTTAGTCAAAACTAAGGGGGAGCTAAAGCGATCTGCTTCAAGGGAGACGTATCATCGGCAGAAAGCTGTGAAACTTGATGAACGTTTGTCTGTGTCCGACCCAGATGAAGTGACTGACCTCCTTGATCTTGCTGATGACGAACTTATGTCCCTCAAATCAGAAAAGATTGCTTTATCAGAGGAGATCAAATGTTTGCAGGACAAGGTGAAGAAACTTGAATCAGAATACGTAGAAACATTTGATCAAACACGAAATACCTTCACCTCAGCTTTTCGGAAAACAGTTTACCTTCTATTGCAACATCATGTTGGGGTTGATCATGTTGGACCAGTTGTAGATGCTGTTCTAGGGTTGGTTGGTAAAAAGGCTACAAGGTTGCCATCTGAAAAGACTGTAAGGAACATGAACGTAGAAAGGTTAGGTCTTGCTCAAATGCAGTTGGCAGACGAATTTAGTTCTAAGACCAACACTACTTTGTACAGTGACGAGACGTCCAAGCTGGCTGAGAATATTTATGGGCTTTCATGCAACAGATGATGATCATCGTTATTGGGTCTTGGGCATTAGGGACCTGGGTCCGTATTCATAAACGTACTTAAGTCAAAGTATGACACTCAACTTCCTACTTAGGCGAACCGTCCTGAACAAGCGGTATTCAATAAACTACTTATCCTAAGTATCATGCTCAAAATCACACTCAAATCTAAGATACCTCCCGAGGTGTCTTAACTTTGAGTAGGTTGGACCTGTGCGGTCGGGAATCGTTCATTTGGCTGAAGACAATAGTGCGAAATGACCGCACTGATGTTTGCTGCGCAGGAGGAACTGGTGAGAGGACGTGCAATCCATCGGGAACGGTTATTCTTTAGAGAGCTTCTGCACCCGCCCGGTTAGGCTCTACGACGACGTTTATCTATTGTGTGAGTGCACCTAAACAATGAGATAAATGTAGTCGTATGGCCTAACCGGGCGGGTGCAGAAGCTCTCTATTGCCATAGATGGCTCGTGTTGTTGTCTGTTCGACAACGCTGAACCAAAGTTTCCTGAGATAACTCTCACAATCTTCGCAGAGACGGGACTTTTCTGCCTCCGTGAGGTTAACCTTTCGTTTAGACTTCGCCGACGCCTCCATACCAAATTGACCAAAATGTTTGATCGTGAACGACGGAAAATTGGATG
>NMRB01000529.1:333599-343778 GCA_002633025.1 Notospermus geniculatus
AAACAAACCAAGAGCAATGTTGAAGTTCATCACTTCACAACAAAAATTGCTTCCAAAACACTCATAACATCATTTTTTTGAAAGTATCTAACCTTTCAGACCTGGATACAACTACCGACTATTCGATGGTACTGCTTGTTTTTGAGGTCATCTAATAATTTCTGTACAATCATTTCCCAATTGAGTGTGGAAGAAGAAGAAATAAGAATTTCCTACCTACCCAGTGATATCAAGATGGTCCCTACATTGATATGTAGGGACCATAATAACTCAACCTCAGCAATGTGGGGTTGAACATTGGCCTATTGTACTAAGCAAGCTACGACCAACAGTGCATGTGTAAATACTGATGTAATACGGATATACCGTAGAATCGGTTCTGTAACTTAAATGCACTATATGCCGAAGTGCCGCCCCCAGTTTATTATTATGTCAGAGCCCGCTTTCCCGCCAGCATCGACCAATGGCGCACAGGAGAAGGCCTGGTCAGTTTCTTGCGAATAAGCCATGAAGTGGTGGGATATCACTAGGCCTATGTTGTCAGTCAAATGCCGCCGTATAGGCTACATGTGAAATGGATCCCCATTCCATGAAACCACAATCCGTAATAGCGCCTAGTACTGACGGCCTATTCAAATTCCCGTCACGAATGTCAGTCTTGACCAACATGTGACCATGAATTGTGGATTGATGTTATAGAACCGACTCTACGGTATTTGACATTTAAAGGTTGAAATGGCACGAGAATACACACAGGGCTGAATAAACCTACATGTAGCTGTCTAAAAGTTATGCCATTTTGTCAGCTCATTCGGATACCCAAACATCAATCCTCAGCTCATATTCAAAAGGCAGGCCTACCTATCCTCAGACAAAATCAAAAGATCCACAAATATCGACTAATCACCAATTTGATGTGTCATATCCAGCAACATTTTCAGTTGTCGTGCTAGACCGGAAGAGTAAGCATAAGAAAACGGCTTAAGGTCTCGGGCCACTTGTGCGTTTTGCGCTCCGTGATCGTCAAATCTTTTGTTAGGAAGCAGAACGGCGGAAAATAACAAAGGATTTGACGCATCACGCAGCGCAAAACGCACAAGTGGCCCGAGACCTTTAGGGCTTGTGTCCACATGTGCGTTTTACGCTGCGTGATGCGTTAAATCTTTTGTTATTTTCCGCCGCTCTGCTTCCAAACAATGGGCGAAGCGCCAAAACGCAGCGTAAAACGCACATGTGGACCCAGACCTAAAGGTCTCGGGCCACTTGTGCGTTTTGCGCTGCGTGATGCGTCAAATCTTTTGTTATTTTCCGCCGTTCTGCTTCCTAACAAAAGATTTGAGGCATAACGCAGCGCAAAACGCACAAGTGGCCCGAAACCTTTAGGGTGGGTGCACACTAGAAGCAATTCGCCAAGCGATTTGCAATCGCACGCGAATTGCTTTTGTTCGGGAGGCATTGCTGCATGAAATAACAAAGAACCATCGCATGCGTTGGGCGAATCGCGTGTAGTGTATACCCACCCTAAAGGCGGTGACAGACTAGTGCGTACGCGACGCGTTTTCTTTTGTGTTTTTGCGCTCCACAGCACATGGTGCTCAGTGGTGCCTGAAAACACAAAAGAAAACGCTTAGCTCCGCGCGGCGTCGCGCTAGTCTGTCACCGGCTTTAGACGGTGACAGACTAGCGCGTGCGTTCGCGCGCGTAAGCGAAGCAGCACATGCGCAAAGCAGCAAAAAAGCGGGACCGTGACAGACTAGTGCGTTCATCGCGCGCGCGCGTAGGCCTATATTATATGAAATCATGCATCTGAAAATTGTTGAATAGGGCATTCAAATTCAAAGCCTCCCTTTTGTATTGGTTTCCATATAAGGTCAGCGAAACGAATGCGCATTAGGTAAAAGACGCTCGGCCAGTTTATCGAGTGAGGAACAACGCGTAGCCTCGCTTCGCGCACGCTGCAGTCTGTCATGTATGAAGGAAATGCATAGAAAGTGATCGAGAGAAGCGAACGCGTCGCTTACGGAAGCGAACGCGTCGCTAGTCTGTCACCGCCTTTATTTGCACGTGTCTTGGTTTTTGCAGAACGAGGCGATATCACGTTTCTGAGGACACGATGGCTTTTTTTCGGCTATCTGTTCTACCTTTGAGTTTTCATTTTTTTGTGTCTGTGTTCCACAACTTGATCCTAATGTGGGCTGATTTCAGTGATAAACCACCGACGTTCTGTGAGTGTCTTCTAGAGTCTCATATATAAGTAATATTTACTTTAAACCTGTCTTCAAAGCGGTGAGGCCGAGTAGCTGCTGACGCCGCAATTTGTTATTCTAATCTTGCTACACATCTGTGCGTAAGTTAGATTCCTACTGCATGTGTAGGCCGAAGACGGTAGTTTTGTATGCCTCTTGTTTCCCAGCGGGACACTAGGCATTCATTCTTTCTGGTATTTTTGGAATTCACACAAAATCAGGCATGGACTGCTGTTCAAGGTTTGTCCGACAATAGGTTTTCCATTGCCGGCAGTTTATTGTGTCTGTGCTTAGAAACCACTATATTCTCGGTACCATCTTCACTTATCAACTGGACAAATTTTATATTGCAACAATTTTTATTCCAGTGAACCTGAACAATCTGAACAACCTGAAGCACTGGAAGCATTGTTGTCAACCTTCCTTTTTCGAGTGTCATCTTTAAGGGCAAGCTGACGTTGTGAATTTGTGAAGCGCAGGACATAAAACATGTCAAAATACCATAATAATACTAGTAGTTGGAACACTTTCCCAAGAAATGTTACATATTGAAGATCAAACAATGGCTGGTATTCATAAAAGGTAGCAAATGCTTTTACTACAAGTTTTGCAGTACATTTACATTGGACCTCGCTGTGCAAATCGTAAGTAAAAGCATTTGCTAACTTTTATGAATACCAGCCAATATACTGATCATAAACTTCGTGTTTTTTTCTACCCAGTCCACCCCTTTTGATAGCAACATTTTTAACAGATATAGAATACTCCGCAAGTGAATTCCATCAATGCTGCAGATGTTCCAAAACAGGGCGGCCATGACACTTTTGGGTTTTACTTTCTGGAACTACTATAATGTCCTGAGCGTGTATGGTGTCTATGAAGTGCCGGTCAAGACACCCTTGCCACTCCAGGTTCTATGGGTTTGTGACATTGCTGCCACTCCCTGAATATGTCACTATGGTTCCCGATCAATCAGATCGGGAACCATATTGTTTTTGGTCATGGTGTCTGTGTGTGTATAGGTGCGTGTGTGTGTGTGTGTGTGTGTGTGTGTGTGTCTGTCTGTCTGTCTGTCTGTGTATCTGTGTGTCCGGTCTGTCAGACCTTCATATCTCATCTCCTTGAACAGCTACAGCCTTGGAAACAAATGCTACCACTAGGTTTGTCAACCCGGGCAATCCAATGAGCCAATAATTTTCAATCTCAGATGCCTGCATCATGATGTAATCAACATATCAGACTTGATGTTTTGTCTGTCACGTTTTTATCTGATGGCATAACTCGGCTCCTTCAACACCTACGGCAATGGAAATAAGTTCTACCCTTAGGTTTTCATACCTTAGGAATTGAATCGGCTGATTACTTTTGATGTGACATGTTGGGGTCGTGGTGATATCGATATCACGAATTTGATATTTTCAGATAACTTGCCGTACTGTCAACTGAGCAACATGAAACAAGTCTTAGTTCATGCCTACTTATCCAAGGACTGGACTATATTAAAATTATCAGCCTCAAGTGTCCGGGCGTTCGAAATATCATGAGATTTTGATATATCAAACTTGATAATTTGAAATATTTCTACCTGTGGTAAAGGTAGAGGCATGATATCAACCATACCTAGATTATTGAGGATGCCCATTTCGATTATGCAATGACCTTGATGGTCAAAGGTCAAGGTCAAGGTCAAACATGAAAATTTGTAATTTTTCTGCCTGTGGTAGAGATAGAGACATGATATCCCCCATACTTCGGTTATTGAGGATGCCCATTTCGATTATGTAATGATGATTATGTAACAATGATGATCAGAGGTCAAGCCCAAGGTCAAAGTTGATAATTCGAAATTTCTCGGCCTTTGGTAAAGGTAGCGGCATGATATCACCCATACCTAGGTTATTGAGGATGCCCATTTCGATTATGCAATGACCTTGATGATCAGAGGTCAAGGTCAAGGTCATACTTTGATAATTTGATATATCTCTACCTATGGCAGAGGTAGAAGCATGATATCACCCACTATTAGGTTATTGAGGATGCCCATTTTGATTATGCAAGAAGTCAAGGTCAAGATCAGAAGTCAAGGTCAAGGTCAAACCTGATGATTTGATTTGAGCACATCTAAATGGCTACAAGCAGGCTGCCTGTCATGCCTGCAAGGTCCTCTTAAACAGGCGGGAACCATCAGACATTTACAATGTCATCTTGTTTACATGTTTTTTCTCTAAGAAAACTGTACCTGTTTTGTCATGTTTGGTGAATTTCTTTGTTTTTGATTACGTAATTTAATTAAGCTGTAATTCTTGGGACTTTGCTCAGTTTCTGTTTAATTCTATGAAGCACAGTGATCACATTGGACCATAAAAACATTCAACTGGAGGTGTCTTTATTGCTTTTCTCAAAGTGGCCTGGATCCAAGTAATATTATGATGTTCAACAACAGCTTCCCCGTAAAAGTAAAAGTTCAGTGTGTCTCCTGACGGTCGGTCTCCTCGTTGACGTTCTTTTCTACTGACAATACTACATCTGTATTCACACAACGTCACAAATGTTTCTCACCCCTCCTGCCCGTGTGGCCATCGTCAGCAGTCCACCCTACATGTTTTATTCCATTGTCCACTTCTAGCCAATCAACGTGAATTATTTGTAGCTCAAATTACTGCCATCCCCAACTTTGACTTGGACTCCTTTAAGGCGGGGGCTACCTATGCCGACATTATTGACGCTCTTTCAAAACAAGCGTCCTAACATATTCATGACAATAAGTAACTAATTGATTTCAACAAAATGTTTTAGCTACAACCTTTATGCTCCCGTTCTGCGAAAGAATTGTTCATTTTGACAAATTACGATGGAGTTGATTAATTTATAACAAATTGTCAAATTTGAGTTTTCAAACAATTTTGCAGACTTGGTATGCGACACATCAGTTTCCCACATAGTCTGTAACATACAGACCTGATGCCTGCAGGTCCTACCGATCCGTTTTTTACGAAAGTATTTTCCATTTAATTGTACAAGTTATTTAATGCCAAAAAAGGCTCGATTTACAGTTTTTGAAATATTTCACATTCCCGACCAACTATCCAAAAAAGGCGATCGTGTTGCACTAGAATGCACATATGGCAATAACATCCAAAAGAATTTTTTTAAATATATGTGTCCAAAAAAGAGAAAACTTGTTTGGGAAATTTGAAAATTTTCATACCGTTCGCCAGTTACTTCTTTGTTATGTAGATTTGCACTATTCCCGCTCTTTGAGTAAACTCTGTTCGACCATTTGTGACCAAAGCACCAGCGACAGAGCTGAAAATACCCGCAGTGGACACAAAAGATTTAGGGTCGGCACGTACCACTGAAGATTGGTTTTCGAAAACAGTATATCAGGGTGATCGGATTTAATGTGAATGTGAATGACTGGTCGTTTGACCAGCGCACAAAAGAAAGTTCCGTGGATTGCCACTGGAGAATGAGCTCATCTATAGGTAGCCCCCGCCTTAATGCACGTAGTCAGTCCGAAAGAGTCCGTATCCTACTTCATGGTTCCTCAAATTACCCTCACTCGACCGTACTGGATTTGATATCTGAAACTGCTACTTTTATTTCTGAAGCCTGTCAATTATTCAATGGATCCTAGGCTGGGTGCCCGTGGGCTGTCCCGTTGGGGTGTCCTTCGCCCTGTGACGCGTTCCTGTTGTCAGGGGCGGGACCGCCGGCTGGGTGGCCCGCGGACGGCTAGCGCTGAACACCAGTATTAAATCTACAGCCCCTTTCCTTCCCTCCATCAAACCCAACCATTCCTTTGCTAACAGGTGTATTCAATCAAGCTTTAAGCTAATGATATCTTGAACTAAATGGAAAATGCATTGAAGTTAATGGTACCATAAGCTTAAAGTCGCTTTATGAAACTGGCCCAGCGCTTTTTCGCTCAATGAGGCGTTTATTAGATAAGTCAGAAGTTCATGAAACAACAGGGAGGTTGAGATCAGCGACTTATCACGTATCCTTATACGTATACGGATCGAAATGTACACAAAATTCGTTGTGGGGAATTCTATCCGCATACGTATAAGGATCCGTCGGTGATAGGTCGCTGATCTCAACCTCCCTCATCTGAGCTGGCAGTCTTCGTAAATGAGCCCAGACATGCCAGATAATGAGACCGATCAATGGGCCGAATATATACTTGTGGATCGTACAAGGGAGTTAATCGTCTTCAGCGCCATTCATAATGGGGGAAAGTAGGCCATAGCCGAAGGTCGAGGATTGTGAGTAATGAAGCCAAGTGGACTATGCCTAAATCATTTAAAAAACTGTGAATATTGAATATTCTAGCAGTCGTTACGTTACTTTTTGGCTTCGCTTGTTTGGCTTTGCCAGCGAAACTACCTGTAGTCTCATGGTCCTATCCAGCGCAGCAAACGAAGCATCTTTTGAATGCAATTTCCTCCGTGATGTCGGTTGCCAACTTCGCCCAATTCTAGCGAAATCTGTCAATTAGATAGCAATCTACACTATTTCACCCTGAAACGTCTAAAAAGTAATGATGTATGGTATGAATTTGATGAAATAAACACGATATTATTTTGCCACTTCCAGCTAGAACCACCCCAAGAAAGGACAAGTGGTCAAGATATCTCCAAGCTTTATTCTATTGGACCTGTTCTAATTAGTACAGCAGTGCTGAGCAGAGGAAGAACAAACTAATAAGAGGAGCGAGATTGATTTCAAGCGCCTTTTACCGCCTACAAAAAATATAGTTCAAAACGATCAGCAGCAGCGGCCGGTAGAAGTACGATGGCAATACAGTTAGTATTACCTATTTGTCATTAGTGAAGAAATACATGTAACCTTTCCTAATCAACTATTTTTGGAGTGGTTAAACATGTTCATGCTGCCAATTATCAATTACCTTCCCACAGCACGCGAAGTGATATCGAAAAAAGCCCAGCAATTGTTACCACATCTCACCGCTAGGATTAATCCCTTCGCTCTGTGTGATGCTTGGTGTAAACAGCGTGAAATACAAGCCTACGGTCGGAAAGATTGTTATTGATTCCAAGGCTTGCGAAGAGCGCGCGCCCGCACGTGTCAGATTGTCGGTCACTTGGGGCCCACACTTCTATGGGCAGTTATTCCCGCAAATAATAAACGTACCAGGACACGAAAGTTATGGCAAAACACGAAGCTTTGAAAGCAAAACAGGATGCTTGTAACATACATGTACTGTACAATGTGCGTTTAATTAAGGTCATTATCACGACAAACGGAGGTTGCAAAACAAGAAGCTCACTCTCAGAAAGCAAAACTTGTCGCTGACCATCATGGCGACTCCCAAAGCGAAGTCACCAGCCCTTTAGTCAAATCCATTATCGCCGACCGTAGGGGAAATTTACTGAAGAATCGGCGAAATGGTTGGTGATAAGGTGACATTGCTTTCTGTGCAAGTTTTGTTCATCATCACTTTTTGTCTCATTGAGTGTACAATGTGGACACCAAGGGAGCCACCAGAGAATACTAAAGGTAGGTAATCATGACGTGGCACTGCATGGGGATCTCTCCACAATTCCGAATTCATAACACATGTATGTATAATCTCCGTCATATGCCACAGCATATTAAACGTTAACAGGAAAATAATAATAATTATCCCTTCCTCCGAGAGACAGGAGAGAAACAAAGTTCGAAGGGCATCGGGTCGGGGATTATATTGCGTTATTCCCATATTAAGTCCATTGAGGTTTGAGGACTGCTTGCTGCATCATGTAGGCCGGCCAAACCTCCAAAAAGTCTCTAATAAAAAAATTAGTCAGCAGTTTTCTGTTAATGGATGGCATCCACTCCAGAACTGTAAAATACTGGCTAGTGAATGAGATTAGCGTGGATGCGACGTTAAATTTTAATTTTGGCGGAAGTTACGGCCGATTGAATTTTTGCAACTGACTTCATCATTGGACCCAAGAACTGAGCTTTGTACAGGAGAATGGGACCCGATGTACAGCTAACTTTGAACGATTGGATTTACACCCCGTAAATGTATTACCAACAGAAAGAAATACGGCGCCTCTTAACCAAATAAACATGTTTTTAATTGTTTTCAATAGTTACGTAATAAGAAATAACCTTTTTCATGTAAATTAACACAAAATTGGTCAAAATACATTAAAACGCCATTTTCAATTAAGTAACAAGTTAAAAACTGCAAAAAGCATGCGTATTTGATTAAGAGGTACCATGAGTGTTTCTATCTGTTGGTAATACATTTATGGGGTGTTAATCCAACCGTTCAAACGAAAGCTGTACATCGGGTCCTGTTGTCCTGTACAAAGCTCAGCTCCAAAACTTCAATGGCGAATAATGACCTTTGACCGGCAAATCCAGGGTGGCATCCACCCTTAAATTTCACCCTATCTTATAAAGGTACGATCTAGCACAGATGCCAGCCTTTAACAGACGATGCCGACAAAAGTTTAAAATTTCATGTTGGCCGGCCTACTATCAGTAGGCCTGTGTGTATCGAAAAAACGAACAACTCCCGACTTTGCGTGTTCGTTTAATATATTTCCAGTGTTGCTGTCTCTTCCTTTAAATATGACGGCCTCGAGCATAAGGTAGGCAACGTGTTTTTTAAAGATGTGGGACTTGTTTCATAGTGACTTTAAGCTAACGGTAGGCCTACATTTCACCAAATGAATGATGCATTGAAGTAGTACCATTAGCTTAAGGGAGCACGGTATGCGATCTTTATCTAATGGGTAACTTGACTGCCGACGTAGCGGGAGCAACACAAACTACAAAAATCCATTACAGAATGTACATCGTAAATCGGGTCCATTCGTCGACAACGTAGTTAATCCCATGGGTTGGAGAGTGGCGCAGTGACGCCGGCTGCCGAAAAAAAGTGGCAATACCGGGCTCCTTTAAAGTCACTTGATGAAACAGTCCCCTAGTCATTAGTTCTATCACGAAGTCCCACAACAATCCACTATCATATAACCAGGTGACTGCAGAAGTTCACAATTTTGGGGGTTATGTCGGGTCTCACCTACTAGTAGGCCGGTGTGAAAGTAACCCAGGTCCTAGTAAGTAGGGTCCGCGGGACCCTAACTCCTAGGATTCTAAGTCCTACGGACCCTAACTCTTAGGAATCTAAGTCCTACGGTCCTGGACAACTAGGAACTGTAGTCCTAGGACCAAGATTCCTAGGAACCAATGTCCTAGGACTGCGCCTCCTTAGGAATAGAGGTCCAACATTTAGAAAAAGTGGTCCTAGGCGGACTTCCGTTACGATAGAAATCTAGGATCCCAAGTCCTACTCAAAATTAAAGAAAACTTCAGGGTTGATATACATCTGCGAATGAAAAATATGTGCAGAATACTTTGAGTTATGCACATGATGTACATAGCTCAAAGTATTCTGCACATATTTTTCATCCATTCGCAGTGAGGTGCTGCAATTTGAAAACTGGCGCCAAGCAAGACCAGATGAAAATGGGGCTGTGATTTGGTCCCTACGGGGATATAGTCATGACAAGATCACCCTCGGTAAAATGTCATGTAAAGTGCATATAACTCCGGTTAGAGTGCACTATGGCTCTATTCCTCTCCAGAATCCTCGCCAGGCACATCGTTCACTTGCCCTTTCAGGCGTCGATACATCAGGTCCTCCGTCGGACCCGCTTTCCTAGGAATGCAAGTCCGCCGGACCTGCTTTCCTCAGAATGCAAGTCTGCCGGACCCGCTTTCCTCGGAATGCAAGTCCGCCGGACCCGCTTTCCTCGGAATGCAGGTCCGCCGGACCTGCTTTCCTCGGAATGCAAGTCCGCCTGATATGCTTTTCTAGGCATACAAGTCCACAGACCAACATTCCTCGAAATCAGAGTCCGACAGACCTACGACTAGAAATCGAAGTCCAAAAGACAATGTTGTGTAA
>NMRB01000530.1:0-18046 GCA_002633025.1 Notospermus geniculatus
TGCTGAAAAAAACTTGAAATAAAAAAGTTGACTTTTGGACCTTTTTTAAATTGCGTGTTACATAACAAAGGGTTAAAATTACGTTGACCCAAGTACATGAGATATATGACCAGGTAAGTATACCACACTATGTTGAAAACCGCATGCAATTATCTTGTTTTATATTTGAAGAACACGCTGTCCATTTACTTATTTGAAAGACTGTACCTCCCTCTGTCATTAGACTATTATGTCCAACCCAGTGAGCACATGGTCCATGGACCATTTTTTCATCTCTCTCTGGACCCCCTCCCCCCTCTCTAAATGACGAAAAAAAGTCATGTCTGGCATCAACACTTTTATTTCAGAATTACTTGGTGTTTCTATGGAGGACCAGTAGGGTACATGTACATGGTAAAACATGATAATCTTCCTATTTTGGAAGTTCTCTGGTTTCTTTCTACCATGTCTACTAATTTACACGTGATGCCAAAAGTTCTAAAGAAGATGAAATTTTGGTCACAAAAGTGCTGACCCCCTCCCTCCAGATGAAAAAATTTCGTCTCTCAGGGGCCGGTTGCACAAAAATTCCCAAATCAACGTTAAGATAATGTGGCATTAGGCCTATTTTGGCATTAAATCTGCTAACATGGCGTTAGCTAACATAGCGTTATTTTTCAGTTGCTCAAAACACGTTTAACCGGCCCCAGGGCATCAAGCAATTTTGAGATGATCCCTAAATTGATCCAACTGTTACTTTGAATTGATTCTGTGAAATTGTGTTGTTGTCATTCAGGGGACAAAAAAAGGAAGGTAGAAAAGGGAATTTTGTAGAAATAAGGCAGTGCATGGCACCTTAGTTTAGAATAGTAAATGTGGCATTAATGCTAGGTTCCCACTATCACGAATCACGCCATGATTGAAATCGTGGTCTTAATCGTGGAGTAATCCTGGCATGCCTGGTGGTCCTGTCAAATCCTGAGGTCAGTCGTGGCAATCGTATTGATCGTTCGACGTTGAAAAGTTTTGGACGTTTCAAAAGTTTCGGTACATGTAGGTTCCCGATTGAAATCGTGGAGTATTCGTGGTGATCCTATTGATCAGATCTTGAGGTCAGTGGTGGCAGTATGGGGCGGATCCAGAATCATGGGAAAGAGGGGGCACAGCCAGCGCACATTGTGGAAAACGTCGGTCAAATTTTAACATCTTTTCAAAATTTCCCGGTCAATTTTAAAGATTTTCCACAAAATAGAGGGGGCACGGGCCGGCTTTGCCCCCCCCCCCCGGATCTGCGCCTGGCAGTCGTGTTCATCGTAGAAAAATTTTGGAAGGTTCAAAAACATCACAGTAGAAAATGCGTAAGTTGGATTCGAGTGGACAAGAGAATTTCATCCGACTTAGAAGAAATCCGTCTTATGTAAGTCGGATAGAATCTGAGTTGTGTGGCAATTCCGATGTTTGGCTTGAGGAAGGGCAAAATGGCCGAGATGGAAATGGATCCAGTGCATCAGCCTGAAATAAAAAGACATAGAACTCAGATGAGCTGATCATTCAGTGCTACAATCGAGCATTTCCGACCAGTACCCATTTACACCTGGTTTGAGAGAGGCCAGTGCGGGGGCCAGTGAGGCAAAGAGACTTGCCCAAAGTATCACGCCCAGTGGGATTTGAACCCGGGACCCTCTGACCGCTAGTCGGAGGCCCGAACCACGACACCACCAGGCTCCTACTGTAACTATGGCAAGCCATTGTAACTTCATTTCAGCATTTCTTTCTTTTTCTTGTGTCAAGGCTTAACTTGGTCAATCTGTTCTCTTTCAGGTGATAGTTGTTTTGGTAGGCACAAACAATGTTGATCACTCGTCAGATCAAATTGCTGGTGGTATTGAGGCTATTGTTGAACTCCTGAATAAAAAGCAACCACAGGCTCATGTGATAGTTCTTGTAAGTATTAATTTATAGGGCATGTAGGGGGTTGCAAGTGTTCTCCACCTTCTCAGACATTAGGGCATGAAACAACAACAGGTTTCTAAGGTGAAAGACATACATGTAGCTTCCTACCGGACTCGAACCCACGGCCCCTCGCATAAGGCATGAATCACCAGCAGTCAGGGGCAGCATGCCTTAACCACTACTAGGCCAAATCGCCATCTTCAAAAAAAGATGGTTCAATGACCCATGTTAAACGAGGCGTCCCTCAGCACCCAGCGAGCTGTCCAATAGCCTGAACCCAAACACTTCTATGTTATACAAGCGGTCATATACTGTAATCTCGTGCCTTTAGCGACCAGTATGCGCCATTTTCTGGTAGTAATATATGCACAGCCAGGTCCAGTGTTTGTCAAGAGGCCCGCCCCGAGACCAGCGGACCAATGCTCGTCATCTGAGGTAACTATGATCGAGTAAGGGCTGGTTGCTCACGGACCGTCAAGTGCATGAAACTGATCGCAGATTTCCAAAGCGTTCCGTAGATTAGTTCAGGAACTGATCAAATCCTTGACCACAATACCTGCAAGGCATTCCTCATTGAGCCGTGCATGATTGGGCTCATTCATAGCTCTTCCATAATACCAGTTCTAGCACACGGTCGGAGGCGGTCCTTCTGGTTCCACCGAAGTTCTGATTCGTTGGAAGGTTACAGTGTGTGAAAGGTATAGTGGTCGCTAACGAAACGAGATTACAGTATAAAGGACATACAGCTAAGGCCACGGTTAATATATATTCTTTGGTTTACGGGCACAAAGATTTTGATCCCAGGTACGGAGGACGGAATAAAAATTTTAAAAAAACTTCGGTTCGGTTAATTTTTTTCATTTTCACCTTTAGAATGACAAGTTACACAAATCGGAGGCAATAAAAAACCAAAAAATTCATGATAAATACCTCTTTTCTGCTTGTTTCCGTCCGCGCTGCCGGGGAATAGGCATACGCCAGTTGGTTTTATTTATTTTTATCTGTCGTGACTGCTGAAATCAAGGTCGGCGGGAATAAAAACAACTCCATTTATTCGTTTTTTTCTTAGAACACTTCATTTGAACTTCGGAGGCAATAAAAGAAACTGATTTTCCCTATTTTATTTTTTTTTCGGAATGGCATTTTGCCACGTCAGCGGGCCCGTAAACCAAAGAATAAAAAAAGTTTGGCCTAAAGGGCATGAAACAACAGCAAGTTTCTAAGGTGAAAGACATAGCTTCCTACCGGACTCAAACTAACGAACCCTCAGACATTAGGGGCCAAATTCATAAAGGGTGTTAAGACTAAATAGACGCGTGTAACTTCATCAAGTGCATGGTGGAAGTGTGTGCATTTAGTGAAGTTACACACTTATAAGTCTTAAACACCCTTTATGAATATGGCCCTAGAGGTTTGGGGATCGAGCACCCAGCGCCAGCGGCGGTCCAGAAAATGTTTGAAATAATAAGGTTTATATTTCCAGGGCATTCCACCACGGGGCAAAGAGCAAAATCCTCTGCGAAGAAAATTATCCGAGGTCAACGAAAAGTTAGCTGGAAGTCTTAAGTGCAAACAAAATGTTACGTTTCTTCTGGTGTGGAAGGAATTTTTATTCGATGATGTGATCAGCCGGCTCGACATGTACGACTATCTCCATTTCACTCCTGACGGCTATCAAAAAATATGTGAACCTCTTCTAGAAGAAATTCAAAACATTACTGGGATTCCAAAGGCTTAAGTCGACCACGTGAAGCGAATGATTATATCTACTGTCGTAAGAATTTGGTGGTTATCTAAGTGATTCTACATGTTGCTTCATGTTTGCTGCATCTCAACAAGTACAGTAGAACAACGGTATGAAGGATACCCTATAGGGTCTGGAAAGTGGTGTCAGGTCATTTGGATGGTAATCTTATAATAGGGAAGGCCTAGAATGAGCATTTCGGGGCTAGGCTTAGTGTGTACAGTAGAAAACGCATAAGTCGGATTCGAGAATTTCATCCAACTTAGAAGAAATCCGTCTTATGTCATGTATGTAAGTCGGATAAAATCTGAGTTGTATGGAAATTCTGACGTTTGGCTTGAGGACACAGCTGTTTGGGCCTCCATCGAAGTGAATTGATCATCCTGTTGTCAATCACTAACCGCGGTTCGAGTAATACCGCGTCACTTTCTGTGACTTATGTAAGAACAAGGCACAGGTCTTGAATTCCTCTACAAAATGAGCATGCAAAAAACAGAAAATTCACAAACGTGATCGAGTTTGTATGAAGATATTGTGGATTGGTACTTATTCAGCCATGATGCTGTATCATTCGTTTTCTACTCCGAGGATTCTTTCATGGTGAAATATGTACTTAACTTTTTTTGACCACAATAGCTTCACAAATGGTTATTTGGCAAATAGAAAGATAGGAAAGCATGCACTGAGATTTTGTCTAAAGCATGCGGTCATCAAATCAAATTTCGCATTTCTGATATTTCTAATATCAGTGCGCTTAGATATACAAAAGAAAGCTATGGAATTTCCATTGTGTTCAAAGTTTGTCGTTTGAAATGCAAATGAGCAAGCAATGATGCAACGGTGATCATTGCCGCATAACGATGTAAACACCTAAAGAAACACGTAAGACAGGTTACTTCATCGTCAAGAACCTAAAGAGGTTATGAAACCATTTCGATGGAAGGATTCAAAAGCCTCAAACAGCCGTGAGGAAGGGCAAAACGGCCGAGATGGAAATGGATCCAGTTCCTCAGCCTAAATTTAAAAAAACATGGATTGAAGAGGCTCCACGGCTTGCATGACAGAATTTTATTGAGAATGCATGGCACGGGGATCACAACATTTTATCCGAGATAGCCGAAAATCTGACTTGTAGTGTCAACTTATGCGATTATTTTTCATTGAAATAACGTTACGAAAAATTGGGACTTCTCGAAGTCATCCGACATGGGCGATTTTCTGACTTACCGTATACGCAAATATTTTCGCGAATAAAAATTACCACGAAAATTGCAAATTGGTCAATACCCCCGCGAATTCTATTACACGCGAACCATTTTCCAATCACTGACGATCCCGTAATACATCGTGGTTTGCACTGAATTACACCGCGCACCATTGAAAATGGAGTGTTTTTGAAATCTTACATCGGACCCCAACCGCGAATATTTATCCACGCGAAAAGGTACTTACGGGTCCCAACCGCTAAATATTATAGCTGTGAAAATATTTGCGTATACGGTAATTGCGCGTCTCCGACTAAAGCCTTTTCTACTGTAATACAGAGATTGTCCTGCATACACAGTGGCCATTAAGGTTCTGCTGTACCGTGTGCTCCCTTCTAATCCATAGGTAAATGGCTGTATATCTTCTTGTGATCAACAGAAACATGGGCGATAAGTAGAGCTCATCCGCTGTTACCGTGTTCCCTGTTGTGAAGAGTTCAGCTATTCCATACTTCATTTGTCCATGCTCCAGCTGATCACGAGTGAAGTTACATGTATATATACATTGCTTTTAACCATTGGAGGGAAGTACGGTATGTATGGTATGTATGTATGTATGTTCAGTTGGGTGTACCGGTATCAAAATGTTGCCAATGCCTGCCTCACCTAGCATATGTGACACGTCACCACAAAACCAGTACTGAGTTGCTCTGAAGTTGGCAGGTTGAGACCAACCTTTTGTCAATAGGCCTAGGCTTAATATTGTCTGTCTTCAGTGTTCTAGCCAGGCCAGTTTTACAGGGCGGTACCACCCTGTTCAAAATTCAGAGGTCATTTTACCGCCCTGTTTAAAAATGTAATTGCAATGCATTTTCTATTACATTACCCTGTTTGAATTTCACTCCCACCCTGTTTGAAAATCCAGGGCCTTAAAATCATAGGAAAATGCAGTCATCCCGCCCTGTTTGGAAAATCTGAGTGATTACATTGAATCCGCCACTGATATTGCGGACGCATTCATTCTAGATTGAGCACCAATCAAGAGAAGTTTCTTTTGCATTGGTCCGCTAGAACTGTGCTGCCGTCTNAATCCCAAACTATCACTAAAATTCTAAGGCCTCAATTTTGATGACTTCATTTGATATGCGTTTAGCAGCAATTCCATATGAATTACTATTTCTTTTTTGAAGAAATGGTGTGAAAAAATCTTTCCTAAATGTCATGAAATTTGAAAAATCAAGAAAATATCAAAATTTCAGATTTGATATTTGGGTCAAGTATGGTATAGCGGGCCAAGCCATGGGAAGTGACACATCTCCATACATTGCCGCTTATTCCGTGTACACACATGTACACACTCAGTGCACTTCCCATGGCTTGGCCCGCTATACCATACTTGAGCCTGATATTTTTCATGGGATTTTTTGGGCAAATTTGATTTTGACCATAGGACTGATTGCTAGTAAAAGTGCTGAAAGTCTGAAGCTTGTACGGCTAATAAAATGGGAGTTTCACCTCCAGTATGGTATTATTGGGTGCGTAAATACGTACGAGAGGCAGTTTATGTCTGGTCAGAAGCCATACATTATGCAATTTAGGATCACATAGAAAATTTTCATTCACATGGTGTGTGGTGGTAAGGGAGCCTTAGCAAAAATCTGTGCTGTCATTCGAGTGTGGTTTAACCACGTCAAAAGTAAAAGTCAATATATGGCAATATCAGTACCGGTAATGTTGCATTCCAAGTAGACTTGCGTATTTGTCTACTGTCATAAAGGAATCAAACATAAAGGTTCAACTTACAAATTGAGCATTTTATAAATGTGGACAATATCCCAACCTCAACAGATTTGCATTCTGACTTTTCCATATGATAGGCAAGACCCTTCTCCATGTTCACTGCAAATTTTGTTGAATTCCGACTAGTTGATCTTATGATACAAAGGGACTGAATTAATGAGAACCCCGCGAACGATGAGAGCGCAGGGTCATCTGTGTACATTTGAATAGGCTAAAGTACATTTGCACATGGAACACTAATTGTGCTGAAAATAGCTCTATTATCCTTAGAAATGAAATTCAGCGCAGATTCATGTACATGTGTACCCGAAGCTCCTGCCTATTACGTAAAGCCAAAATTCAGGCAGTGAGAGACATCTGGTGGCAACACATGAAGTGTATCCCTCAGTTACTTCATCGTTCGCAGTTAACATGGTTAAACCTTCATGTTTGATTCCTTTATGCTATACAAGCTTCACTGTAGCTTTTGGCCAATATTTGTTGTAGTATAGTGCATCCATGTATTACATGTAGATATCGTGTTCTGTGTCTGAAGATAGTACATATAAGAAGATTGTTCCAGGAAATCTTGGTGTGGAGGCTTGCTGAAGTGAGCAGATACTGATTTTATCCTTGCAGCCTGAGAAATGTTTACAGAACATTTGTCTGTATGCGAATCTTGCTGCAATGGGATTCCTGAAGTAAGTTGAGAATGGAGAGTTGATGAATTTTCCAGCCCGGTCAGTACCGGTGTGGCAGGAATCAACGTCCTAGGAATGCAAGTCCGCCAAACAATAGCCCGCTATTGTAAGGTTATATTGGAATGGTCATGGTCTCACTAGCCATATATTCTAATCCTAATGCTAATTCTAATATATTCTATAAAGAGGTGTTCAGTGGCGGGGGTGAGCGCGTAATGGGAAAAGCCCACTCTTCTCAAGCTTGCAAGAAAAATGGTTCGCCGTATCATTATTTTCTGCTCAATTTGAAAAATTAGAACACATATTTGATATACAGTACCATCAAATTTAATTTTAACATTCGCTGGTAACACTCACAAACACTGCACACGTCTTGGTGTTGGATTTTTTTACTTTAGGCAGAGGCATTAATCACCTTGGATTACATAATTCCCTCCTTATCTGTACCCCGATATTATGGGAAGTATCGGGGTATATTAGGTCTGCGGCTCAAAGGGATGTAAATGTAATGTCCCAACTGAACACTGGGGACGAGTGTAACTTTTCCTTTGCTGAGAATCTGCCACCATACACACCAATCACTGAAATTAAATACGCTTGGTATCTGTCAATGCAATTTACTTTAAATTTGGTGACAATCTTTGAGTGCATTTCATGTTTTATTCAGGGATGCAAATCCTCCGGATTTATCCGGAATTCCGGATTTTTCGCGGCATGAAAAACCATTCCGGAATTCGTCTGCTACAACTGTGCGATGCATGCGCCACCTATCCAAAAACTCCGGAATTTCTGTTACAATATGCATCATAAACCTCTGCTACCTTAGGATCGTCGCCATATTGGCCGCATCACTTTCTCTTACACTTAGTTACACATCAATGTATTAGAAGCCTGTTCACCCAAACAGAAATTCATCCGCCGCATCGTAGCAGAGGTTTTTACTTCGCGCATGCGCACTTTCTACATTACAAATGGCGGCTCTCATCTTGTCTGTTGCAGTGTTGTGCTTGACAAAGGCTGTATTGTCATGATTCCCGTCATGATTCTGATTTATATCGGTCTTCATCTGTCATGCAGAACATTTTAGATCGTAAAGCAAACATCAAGGAGGTAGATCGTGGAGTTAAAAATAAATTTAAGTGGAAGTGGCTTGAGGAAACTGACGAAAACGGTGAATTTGTATTGGATTATGTGCGGAAGATAAATGAACCAGGTCGCCTAAAATGTCTAAAATAATGTGTACTGCCTTTCCTTGGGGTTGTAAAAAAGTTCTGTATTTTTGGAAAAATCTGAGTTGCATCCCTGTTTATTAAATGTGACCCTCCACAAAACCAGTCGGAAGTCGCACGGAAAATGAGCCTAAACGTACTGAGATTATTACACCAGGAGATAAGGATTGAAATAGAATCATTCAGATTTCACAATAGTCAGACAACAGGGTTCTCTGCAGGGTTTGAAACAGACCGGGCGCTAGTGACGTCACACGGGTTACTGATATCGGAAGCCACTGCCGCACACGCGTCCTCAGCGGAGGTCTGGGGGCCTCGCCCAGAAAAATTCAAAATCTGGAAGCCCTGAAATGCGATTTCCCAGCATTTCGGAACGCAAATCAAGCTCCTGTCGGTGCTTGCAAAACCTCAGTCTTATTTAAAGTGAATGATTTTGACCGGGCGGCGATTTTTTTTTACCGGGCGGTGGATTTTTTAGACCAGGCACTGAGATCAATCCTGCGTTTTAGAACGGGCGCCGTGCCTATTCTGTTACGCTACGGTAGTGGAGAACCCTGACTGACAATACTGAAATTGACACATAATTTGGCCCAAACCTACCAACCTCAGAGCGACTTCCGACTGGTTTCGTCGTGGAGGGTCACAAATATGGTTGGGTATTTTTCTTCATAGGTCTAGAACTGTTGGGTTTGCGAGTCAAACTGCATAAAGCCATGTATATATATATATATTTCATTTTTGTACATATGTATATTTTTGCTGCATTTCTGCAGTAGGCCTATGTCTCTCATACTCTGTTACTATGGCGGAAGGGGTTATTGCCGTCCTGGGTACACCCAGGTTCGATGTCGTCAAATGAAATTGTACCCTGGGTCCACTTGCTTGTTGCAACCAGCACCCAGGGTCTGATTTCGAGACCTCAGGGTGAGGTTGTTCTCGGTGAAGTCACTTGATATTGTGCTTGCAAGATAGCCGCGCAAAAAAATTAAAGAAAAGAAGTCGACAGAATTTTGTTTTTGACTAGCTGGACAGTTTTCAACCTCGGATGGTTACAGAGAAAGTTAATCAACTCACCAGCTGGACAAGAAAACGTGTCATTCCCGTGTACATGTGCGTGTGTCATGTGAGTGTGCACGGGCCATGATGGCTGTGTCTGATCATGTGTCATAGCAACAGTACCACCTGGCGGAGGATCGTGAGACCAGCCTACGCTACATGTAATTCACGTGTCCGACGAGATCTTGAGAATGACCTCGTTCCTAGGTCTCCAAATCAGAACCTGGGTGCAGTTTGTAACAAGAAAGTGGAGCCAGGGTGCAGTTTCACTAGACGACATCGCACCTGGGTACACTTCATGTGTACCCAGGACAAAATAACCCCTTCGACGTTCTTCGTATCTTACCGTAGAAATGTTCATTATGAATGTATGTAATGTGCTATTTTTCTATTTGTCTGCTTACAATGCATCTCTGTAGACTTGAAAATATTTGCTATAAAGACAGGATATTTAGCTCAGCGAGCTGGTAGAATGAGCACGAGTATAAAAACCATAGAAATGGTGCCTCTGTGAGGGTCAGCCTCTCTGTTAACACGTTGACTCCCATGGCTATAAAATATCATTCCATCCGCCATTACCATGACTACCAGGCCTATTTCAAGTTATTTCATATTGCCAACTACATGTATGAGTCGTAGCTGTACACCCTCTAGCGTGTTCCCATACATCTGGTCAATCCCCACTGCCAGTATGATCATTGGAAGGTTCTTCGTCATTGCCAAGCTTGTCAATATTAATAGAAATGCATTTGCGCTACTACGAGTACTCGAAGCTGGCAGTGGGGAGGACACCAGTGACGACGAGCATACTCGTTGCTGGCAGTCAACGTGTTAAACTGACATGTTTTGTAAACACTGCAAGTACAACCTTCATTGGTGGCGATGGATCACATTGGTGGATCACATCTGGTGCGAAACCAAAAATAAGCATCATTCAACGCACATTCTGATGTCAGAGGGCGCTGAACAAAAAATATGTCTGCTGATTGAGGGTTAATTTGTTGAATGAAGTTAAATTTTTCTGTTACTTGTGTTGCTAAATGAGAAGGAAAGAATTACACCTGGTGCAACTGTTTGTTAGTTTCAGATTAGTTCACCAGGTGGGGTTAGAGGGCAAAACAAGGATTATCGCAGCACTCTATTTATGCATCCATTGGCATGTTTATCTCCTTTATATGTGACCCCTTGTATAACATAAAATTGTTTGGGTTCGGAGATCGGATAACTCACAGGGTGCTTAGGGACGCCTCGTTTAATATGGGCCACTGAGACATCTTTTTTAGAAGATGTGGATTTGGCCTAGTGCTGCCCCTGAGTGCTGGTGATTGATGCCTTATGCGAGGGTCCGTGGGTTCGAGTCCGGTAGGAAGCTATGTCTTTCACCTAAAGCTATGTGCAGACAGAGCTTAGTGCTTGCTCGATCTTAGCGGCAGCGAAACCTTGCAACCATGCAGTCCTCTAAATCCTTGTGCCGCTGTGTGAACACGAGGGCGCAAAGATCTGTGCACGGCTTTGCGTCCTGTGGCTGGACCTATACGGCTGCACCAAATATCAAAAAAGTTTGATATTTACGATTCCGCCTGCGCCTAGGGACGCAAGCACTAACTGCTTGAGGCCTCGGGTGCACACAGAGATCTCTTGGGCCTTGCGTCCTCTCGAAGAGACTTGTGGCTAAGATCGCGCAAGCACTAAGCTCTGTGTACACATAGCTTTAGAAACCTGTTATCATTTCATGCCCTTGGGTATTTTGTATGTGACAGAATTTGATTTCGGTGATAGGTGATCAGGTTTTGCTAAATGACTTACACAATTCCTCTTCTGTACTGAATTTACATGAATGTACCAAAATCACTGGGACCCATATGGTGTGGTAGGAAATAGTGTCCTCATTAGATATGCTGAGTCACCAACCTTGTTTCAGCTTCGTCTACATTGTAGTTGGACTGTGGCAGTCTAGAAATAGAATACCCGCTAATAACAGAGGTACATTACATGAACAGAAAAAGCAAGATCATGTACGTTATTGTCACTCTGTGCAATAAATTATGGAAATTATATTTGTTATTGTCTCATTGGTAGCTTGCCGGAAACCGAGAGATGGCAAAAGCGCTGATTTTGCAAAGCTCGTTTTGGCTCACCTTGTCCAACAGGCGAGTCCTACAGTACAGGTCACAATTGACATCCCTAATCACCAAAATCGCGTAACTCGCCTCGTAAATCACTGCGTAGCTAGCGAAATTCGCGTAACTCACCTCGTAAGTTACGCGTAACATAGTTCGTGAGTTGTTGCGTAAGTTACGCGTAACTTACGCGAATTTAGGGATGTCAATTGTGACCTGTACTGTATGCCATACCAATTTTTCTGTGGCGTCATCGTCCGTCGTCGTGAACAGAGAGTTTCTTAACCGCTCGTCGGAGAATCTTGAAACTTTGTGTGCAGGTACCCAAAACGGATCTGCCGGCCGAAATTTAGGGCAATGGGTTGTTGATTCTGGCCTGTAGGGGATGCTTTGGCCGTATCTTGTGAACACTGTACTAGAATCATGAAACTTTTATGGCAGATTCACCTCATGAGACTTCATCACATAAATCCTGAGTTTTTGATTTGACATACTTTTCAAGGTCTCAGAACTGTGTCCAAGTACGTCTGATAGAGAAATGAAGTGGAGGGCCTAGTACAAAATGAGAACCTGCCCCTGACTTTATTCGTACCATCCAATTTCTGAATAGGGGCTTACACTAATCCAGAATGCATCATGTAGAAATCGGCTTACCTCTTCCTACACTCTGCAGCAAGCAGCCAGATTCCATGTTCAACGCTTTGGGATTTTCTCATGCGCCCAATCAGAAGCCTCGTTTCTTTTTCGTTCAAGGAAGAAAAAATATCGATGTCATTTCATCAAATTTTGATTGGTCAATGTCACTACCAGGAACACGTCATGCACGTGGGTCGGTGCAAGCTGTGCCGTGATTGGTTGCTATTTTTGGGCCCGGGGAAATCCGTTGAACACGGAATGTGGTTTGCTTGCATGAAGGCAAGGGAGGAGAAGCCGAGTCTTTACCTGAACTCAGTGAAGATGAGCACTCATGGCTTCCAGATACCATAATCATCTATCGGTAGCCTACATGTAGGCCCTTATTCAGCAGCATACTTGGCAGCGTGGTGGACCAGGGGAGACTGATGTACGGTACCGGTATTCATGATTTTATGATAGGCTTCACTTTTTAACAGGAATCTCAAAAGAACACACAAGATTTTTTATGAATTGATATCATTTATTTGGCCTTGGAACAGAAACAAAAAAAATGTGATCGGACATCATTGCTGTGCCACATTAGTTAATTACAATAACACCAGAGGGCTCTGAGTGGAATTTTTAAAAATCGGGGGACAAAGTTAACGAAATAGGTCCCTTTTGCTTGAAACAATTATCGGAACCTCCCTCCGACCCCTTGGCTGGACACCCTCAACTTGAGGGGACAAGGATACGATACATGTATGTACATGTAACTCAAGGAATTAAAGGAGCTGGACGTCCAAGTTATAAACACTCACTCACTGGTTCTCTATCCACGCGACGCCTGCGGTGCTGCCACCTATTGTTGGTGATATATACTGACGTGAATATCGTGAGTGAGTTGCATTGGACCGGGCACCAGTCTAACGATCACTGCTGCTGCCACCTTCACAAAGGAATAAAACTAGTTTGCTGGCCACTGTTTGTAAAGTCACGCTTGGTTGGCCAGGGACAAGGGCGACGGGAAGACGACAAGAGTGTTTGCTGTAAACCAGTTTGTTTACAACTTGGACGTTCAGCTCCTTTAAACAATTGATACAGATGATCACATTACATACTGTACCTACATGTATGCAGTTGTTATGACAGAGCATGAATTCAATATTTGTAGATCAGGGGACCACCTTTTTCACCATGTGACTGAGGTAGTCCTACTTATATTCACTTATTCGGATTAGTTTGATTATAGTCCGGCAACATCTAAGCACGACCCAATGGAATGCGGAAGTTAGGAAGTTGATAGTCGGATTTTCTACGGACCTTTGGTCTCACGCGGCTCTTGAATAACCGGTGCACAGCGGGAACAATCGGGAACGACCACAAATGGTCAACAGGCATGATTAAGAACCGCAAAGCTCTGTCACATTACATGACAAAGAATGACTTCCGCACTGGGTCGCGCTTAGATGTTGACGGACTAGAAGTGTGATCATTGTTTATTTACACCAAATGAGAACGATTATCGGTACATCACAGTCACACATGGTCAAAAAGGCAGTCCATTGCACTGCGAATATTTATCACGTTCACTGCCGGGGACGTATAATTACGTCATAGTGGTTGCTTTTGTCCTTGCCAGGGACGTATATGTACGTCTTTGGTCTTGATTTATCCATTCAAAATGAAATCATAGGCAATGGCAAAAGACCTCCTCCAGTGCCGAAGGACGTAACGTCTCTTGGCACAGTGAAAGAAGGGGTCAGATGTGCCACATAACGTAACATTCAATAGCACAGGCAATGTCTGAAAAATTCCTGGCAAGGACCACTGGACCCTCAAAAATGGCGTCGGCAGTGAACGTGTTAATGAACTGTCGCTATAATTGAGTAGGTACAGTATAGCCTGTTTCTTATTTCAACATTTAAGGAACACATTCAAAATTCTTCCTTGAGTATCCATTGTTACTATCAACAGTGAAAATACTAATTACTGTACCGTTATAATTAACCCAGTCGGCAATGACACATATGTAACAAATAATATCTTTGAGATCCATTTTTTACTTGCATATGTCTCTTGAAAATCCTTCAATATTTTTTAAAAATATTCACAGCAACAAGTACGTGGTGTTATGAAGTGCAAAGTACCAGGATACACATAGTTATGCGTAACGTCTTGGTTGCACGCAACTCACCGTGTGTTACGCATAACTTACACGAAGTATACGCATGTACCACTGCATTACCCCATGCTCTAGAAATTTGATTCATTTTTCAGTAAACCTCGACTTGATAACACCAAGTACTTGTTGATAACATCATCATGTTTTCATTCTTTTCTTTTTGAGAAGGATTATTTCAAGCATAATATACGAAAATAAATGCCCTTAGTTATTTATTACTTTGCATAGTCGTGTCCACTGAAAACTACTGAACAGTATATGAGAGATGAGATCATGTGTCATTTCAAAATAAGTTTTGACCGCCACGATCCATGGCCCGCGTGATCCCATACACTCGTCCCCAGTGGCCTTGAGCTTAATACGAGTTACGCGCTCTCAACCACTGGCACAGATGGGGCCTAATCATGTTTCTGAACACTAGATGGTGCAAAATGTCATCAACCAATCAGCGACCAGTATTTCACGCAACTAGGGGAAAACATGAAACATTTTCTTATTGGTTGATCGCTCATTGACTGGTTGATCGAGCCCGTTCGTCAACAACTGGTAGTGACATCTAGTGTTCAGAAACGGAGTTTGGCACCAACTGTTTCAGTGGCTGAGGGTGACAGCTTCGAGCGGAGGCCGATACCACTGAATATTGAGTGTAGTGATGATCTCATGGCTCCAGCAAGTACTCGGTGCACGGATTGCAGCAGGGACGTGAATTGAAGTTCACATGTACGACACTGGACAATTTAAAACCCTTTCGCTGCATCAGCCATTATTACGCAATGCCACGCAGTGCTGCGCCTCAGTTCGTCCGTGGAGGCACCTCCCAACGGCGCCAAAAAAATTCAAAAGTGTCGCCATCTATTGGTTCCTGATCAAACTAATTTTTCCCAAGTGCGTATACCATTTTTAAAGCTGCTACGGCCAGTGCGTGACAAGTATCAAAGCTGAGGGGCATGACGTGCACTGCACGTCACCCGCACGGGACTGCGCATGTGCCATGACGTGTATTGCACGTCAAACGCACCGAAAGGGTTAACATCCACAAAGTACATACAAAAACTTCATCAGCTACAGTACAGGTCACAAGTGACATCCCTAAATTCGCGAAAGTTACGCGTAAGTCACTCGTAACTTACGCAACAACTCACGAGCTATGTTACGCGTAACTTACGAGGTGAGTTACGCAAATTTCGCTAGCTACGCAGTGATTAACGAGGCGAGTTACGTGATTTTGGCGAGTTACGCGATGAGTTACACGAAACCAAAGCCGTGAGTTACTCGTAAGTTACGCGTAACTTACGAGTAACACACGCGAAGCCATAGGGAGGTCAATTGTGACCTGTACTGTATACCGGTATGTATTTTGCATAAGAAAAGGAACCATGGAAACTAGTCACAAGTGTCCTGAATGGTCAATTCAAATTAGTGTCACCAATCAGAATGCTTGTTAACTTAAGCCATCTTGATCCCATCTCCACTTGGACCTCTCCCACAACACCTAAAACAAAAGCAAATGAAATGGTCAGTGGACCATGTGCTCACCTGGGTGAAGGTAGGCCTACCAGAAGAACGAATGACAAAATATTCAGTCCAATAAACAACGGACAACCCACCATGACACGTAAGCTCACCCAGGTGAGCTAAAAACATACAAAATTTGGAAGTCCAACAATTTTGAGTTTGCTCCAAGTGATGTGGAAAAGGTTGACTTTCAAAAAGCCTCAAAAAGTGATATAAAAATACTGGCACAAAGACATTTTATCACTATTTCACAATAATTCATCATCGCAAACAATTGTGGCCATGTTTTAATGTTTTGCATGTTTTTCTGCTCAGTGGAATACTTCGGATTAACTTGAGAGGGTGGATGTGTATACAGGCAGGATAAATGGAAGCAGAGATCATCTGTAATCATTAGTACCGGCACACGGACGACATTTCTGAGATCAGGTCAATCCATTCAGGAACTCCGACTGGTTTACAATCGGTCAGTTTTTGGTCGAGTGCTGCCCCCTAATCCGTACCTTCAAATGGGTTTGTAATGCGTGCAATAAAATAATTTTCAGTCCAACATAAGGAGTAGAAGCCAATCACAACTACATGTAACATCCCTAAATTAGCGTAAATTACGCATAACTGACACGCAACCTATGAGCTATGTTATGCATAAGTTACACGTAACTCAGGGTCTTTTATCTGCGTAACTTATTTCATGGCACGCAACTTGCGTGACTTGTGGTTAAGCACATGTTATGCGACATTTCACGCAGTATTAAATGCGTATAATATACCATTCTCAAACTGACGTAAACGACAAAGATCTGCACACTTCTGCCGAAATCTCAACCACAACCTTGGTCTGAAACTGAATGACGTAACGCAGACAACCCCACGACAGTGACGTCGAAGACGTTACGTCAGACTCGACCATTGCTGAATCATGGATGGCGTCACGTCAGCCGGTTTCAGATCGAGGTTCTGGTTGAGATTTCGGCAGAAGTGTGCAGATCTGCGAATTCGAGAATCATTTATTCTTAATTAACTTATGCGATGAGATACGCACAACCAAGATGTAACTTGCACATAACTTACGCGTAACCACAGCGTAAGTTACGCATCACTTGCACGAAGCCATTTGTACAGTTGTGATCGGTGCTGTAGATAGCAACAACCCTTACCTAATGCAGCGGTCAATGGAAACTCTGTACCCCCCCCCCCCTTGGTCAGGAATTCGACGTTATTTCGACGCCTAGGAATTAGCTGGGGGTCAGCATTTCGACATTTTTTCGCCCCAGGGCACAAAACCAATCGACAGGAATTCACAGCTGCCCCCCAGGCATGTGGGGTCAGAGTTCGCCACTTATTCACCCTTGCTTTGAAAACAGTTCGACAGAAGTTCACCTTGCGCACTTGGGCCAACATGTTGGAAAAAAATAATCAAGGTGGTCATAATACCCTGCCAATGTCATGGTGCCTTTTGAAATACTTTTATCCTTGTTCTCACGCGCACAGTCTCGGCTTTTCCAGACAAATGTACCCGCCACATTACAACAACTACTGTTAGAAAGCTATTATGAAATTCACAAAGGTTTATAGGCATCAAGCATCGATTTTTTCAGCAAAATCTTACAAACTTTGCACGTTTTCTCGCAGAACCTGGCACGAGACAGCAGCGCATCCAACAACGTTCGGTATACGTTACCGGTAATATTGTGCGTGCACGATTTCCAACCACTTGTATTATTTCGACAGGATTTCGACGCGAATTCGACACGCTCTCATAATCTGTTTCGACAGGAATTCACCTAAAAACATATCCACGTTTTTCAGGCATTCGACGATTATTCACCATCGTATTTTCTTCATTTCGACAGGTTTTAGATGTTTTGCTAATTCAGACTTCGGCAGAATTTCGACGGTCTCGGCGTCGAAATAACGTCGAATTCCTGACCAGGGGGGGTACAGAGTTTCCATTGACCGCTGCAT
>NMRB01000530.1:35308-57294 GCA_002633025.1 Notospermus geniculatus
GCTGGAGCAGTCGGCCGAAATTGGATTCGCGCTACTTTTTCTATGATAGCAACCAGCATTCGTGATCCATTCAGCGCCAGAACAAATACATCCAACAATTCGGACTGGTTGCCGGTAATTGTGTTTGTTGATGTGATGTCAGGTCGACAAACGGTAGAAAACATGCGGCGACTGATCTTTCCGGGTCAGACATCAAATGCCAACGCTTTGAACCAAAGTAGGCCTATACATGTACATGTACACTCATGGAAAAAAGTAAATGGACAGCAGTTTTTCTTGAATATCTCCAAACCATTGTGATGTAGGAGACTGAGCCTAACATATGTGATAGCAAATTTTCCTGGCTATCTGATGATATCAAAGTCCAGACAATCCTGTGAAATCCACCGTTGATAGAAGGAATTTTGTAAAGTCATATTTTTGGCTACTTTTTTATTTGCAGGTTTTCACTGAAAATTTTTATAGCAGTGTGTTCCTCTCATCGAGAGCTTTCATATCATATCTTAAATTTTCAATTACATTGTATTTTAATTAGAAAGGTGATTTTTAACCACTTTTATCGAAATTGTTCTGCACATGCCAGGCACACCTTTGAAAAGGCCCTCTCCGGTCCATGATGAGCTGTGTTGTCATTTCTACTTCACAATAAATGAGTGAAACAAAGTCATGGAAGGTAATAGCCGTGGTTACACTACATAAAATCCCCGGTTTTTTTGCGGTCACACCTATGAATTGCCGGGCTTCAAGAAACCCGTGTCTGAAAAACACGGGTTTTTGAGACACGGCAAGCTCGCCGTGCTTTTCGAAATCCCCGTGTGTTCGTTAGTTCTTCGCACGGCGACAGATGGCGCAGCCATTAAGTGACGTCGTTTTCGCGCCTCCGACAATGTGTGCCAATTCAGAAATGACCGAAGAGTCAATGTTCACAGCGCAACTGTCGCCGGGCTACTTAACTACAATGTGGTAGTGTGACCTCTCGCCGGGATTTTCGTACACACGGGTTTGACACGGGTCTGGAAAAACACGGGTATTTTTATGTAGTGTAACCACGGCTATAGTGGTCAGACGGTCAATTTCCTACACAGTGTATCAATTTTTAACACGGTCCACTTGCGATACTCTATTCGGTAACTGGTGGTTGACTAACTGTAAACTTCGTTGATCTAAATTCAATCTGACGCTATTTGAATTGTGTGGTGGATTTCCTATCAACTGAGTGCAGGCCAATCACCACAGGGACTTGTCAACAAACAAAAAAACTATTGAATGGCCATTTATTCTGATCTATTTAACAGGACAATGACAGCAAGGGACTGTGTCAAAGGTGTGTCTAGTATGTGCAGAATAATTTCGATAAAAGTGGTTAAAACCACCGTTCTAATTAAAATAATTGAAAATTCAAGATATATATGATATGAAAGCGCTCGATGAAAGGAATACACTCCTATAAAATGTTTTACTGAAAACCTGCAAATAAAAAAGTAGCCAAAAACATGACTTTACAAAATTCCTTCTATCAAAGGTGGATTTCACCGGATTTTCTGGACTTTGGTATCACCAGATAGCCAGGAAAATTTGCTATCACATATGTTAGGCTCAGTCTCCTACATCGCAATGGTTTGGAGATATTCAAGAAAAACTGCTGTCCATTTACTTTTTTCCATGAGTGCACCTCCCTCTGTCATGTCCAACTGGTGAGCACATGGTCCATGGACCATTTCATTGGAAAGTGGACTGGCACATATGTCATAAATTACTCAAGTGAGAAGGTTTTTGGCCATGAAATTTTGACCATAACCATATTACCCAGGAACACTTTGATCGATCAACCTGAATTTTTTGTGAGGGTTTGTCCGCGCTTTGAGGTGAAAGTTCCTTTCGATTTCCACACTGAAACCTATAATATTTGTTTGATAACCATTACAAAGGTGAATAATTCGTACACGTACTTGTCCTCTTTTCCCCTGTTACAACCTCTTGAGTAAGCAGGTCATAGTCAGCTGAGCACAAGGCCCATGGGCCTCTTGTTGGTGGAACCAATGGTTAGCTTAGCAAACGTCTATTAAATCGGCCCAATGTACACAGTTACCATTTTGGTCATTTGGAATCCTTCCCTATCAATAATGGCATCACCTACTTAGGCCTCCAATTCCAGGTGTTCTTAGCGTAGAATGCCTACTTTACAACACTCCAGAGTACGGGTCTCAGCTGCCGTCTGACTTATTTGTGTAATGTTCAACTGAAGGGGCACCTTAGGGCCCACTGCCACCGGATCAAAATAAGAACACGGCGGCTACACCCGGTAGAGTGGGCACGAAACATCGAATGGCTGCACATAGTACACCGCATGCAATCTACAGATTATGAACAAGCCCGCTTAAGAAATCCATCACAAGTTGTTTGTGCTCATTCGACCATTTACGATCAGAGGGCTTATTAACACCCTTGGAGTTATTTCTCCAGACTCTATTTGGTTGGACTACACCATGAAATTGAGAAGAATTGAATCGCTTATTCCAGCTCTTTTTATACCGGGCCTTCTCTGGTTTGGTCTCAGCACCCTGCATTTGCAAAATTTGCAAAATTCCTTCTATCAAAGGTGGATTTCACCGGATTTTCTGGACTTTGGTATCACCAGATAGCCAGGAAAATTTGCTATCACATATGTTAGGCTCAGTCTCCTACATCGCAATGGTTTGGAGATATTCAAGAAAAACTGCTGTCCATTTACTTTTTTCCATGAGTGTACCTCCCTCTGTCATGTCCAACTGGTGAGCACATGGTCCATGGACCACTTCATTGGAAAGTGGACTGGCACATATGTCATAAATTACTCAAGTGAGAAGGTTTTTGGCCTTGAAATGTTGACCATAACCATATTACCCAGGAACACTTTGATCGATCAACCTGAATTTTTTGTGAGGGTTTGTTCGCGCTTTGAGGCGAAAGTTCCTTTCGATTTCCACACTGAAACCTATAATATTTGCTTGATAACCATTACAAAGGTGAATAATTCGTACACGTACTTGTCCTCTTTTCCCCTGTTACAACCTCTTGAGTTAGCAGGTCATAGTCAGCTGAGCACAAGGCCCATGGGCCTCTTGTTGGTGGAACCAATGGTTAGCTTAGCAAACGTCTATTAAATCGGCCCAATGTACACAGTTACCATTTTGGTCATTTGGAATCCTTCCCTATCAATAATGACATCATCTACTTAGGCCTCCAATTCCAGGTGTTCTTAGCGTAGAATGCCTACTTTACAACACTCCAGAGTACGGGTCTCAGCTGCCGTCTGTTCGTATTTAGCACGACGACAAGTTACAAGATTATATGCAGTGCGCCGAAAGTTTTTGCCCGTGAAAACGTAGAGAAAAAAATTAATGGATGACTTTATGCTTCCTAAAATATAAGAATACCACCCTATCTGCCACAAAATATATCCATCTGAGAAGGAGTAATATTTGTTGATCAACACCAACTGGTCAAGGAGAATGGCTGGGAGTTCCAACACCATGAAGCATGCTAGTTTCGGACGTATAACTGGGATCATCTTCTTCAGACACGCGTTCCATTCCCAACCCTCTACTTCGTCGTACCAGATTTTTACGATGTTATATCCGATTCAAAAGCACACTAAGCATGCCACGGATATTCTTGCCCTCTTGACGGTGCAAATAGAAGCTCAGGGAATTCGATACAGCTATGCATCTCACAACGACACGAAAACAACGAGGTACACGCTGATAGTCTTACACGACCACAGGGCGGCGGGGACATAGATTTCTGTAACTGGATATACTGGTTCAGACTGTAGAGTTTGATGGCATAGTGCTCAGGGCAGTTGATTCTGATGTGCATCTCGGAATGCTGATAGGGCCAAAGGTAGAGGTTAAAAGAGTTGAGGATGCCGTTAATGACATGTATAGACGAACCAATATGGTTATGGCGCAATTTAGACACGCACAGGCGGAAAGCAGGTACCGGTTATTTAAATCTTTTTGTATGTCGCTTTATGGTTACCAGCTCTGGGATTTGTCGAAAGAAAACATCGTAGAAAAAATATGTATCTCATGGAGAAAATGTATTAGACAGATAATGAACCTGCCCTATAGAACACATANTGTCGCCGACACAGAGTGACTTGAGGAGGACAGCGATGGATGATGGCCGCATCTCTCGACTGAGGACACGTAGGCCAAGACATTACCCACAATCCCTAGCGTTACGATGGCAAGCGTCACTGGTCCGTAGATGATGTAGGTGACAGTACTCATTTCGATATAAGAACATATCACCTCGGTGCCGTTCGGTTGAGTTGTGATGTTGATGTCCGTCGTATTCATTTTTTATCCAGTTATAAATCCCCCAGTGTTGGTAGTAGCATTGCACACCCAAAATTAAAATGGCCCTATATTTATTCAGTTTCATGCTGATATGATGGTATGAAATGTAAATATGTCATAGCTTTTGGAATTTTGAAAATCGGGTGTCTAGTTTCTGAGAAATAAGGCTTTTTGTGAGAGATACCATTGGACATCTCTCCAATGGAATTTCCATTACAGTGACAATGAGGATTTTTAGCCTCAATGAAGCCCTTTCAAAAGTCCTGTCTTTTGTCACCAAATAGGCCTATAGGGGTTAACAAATCAGTGGCCTGTCACTTGGAACCTAAGCTATTGTGTCCCATTGGCTGACTTCACCCTGCACAAGTGAAACCATTCACTCTGACATAATGGCATGTTGGCCCTTAAAATTGCTTGGCAATGCCTCATTGATCTCTTCAACTGCTCACCCTTTCCCCCTGTTCAGGAAGAAAAAAATCAGAGATCCTGGACCTTTCCCATCTGATACGCCGGCCTTGGTTTGCATCTCTATGAAATATTTAGCATCACATAGTAGAATAACACCAGGAGTATCTTCCTCAAGGGTCTTTGAATAAAAACTTCCAAAATTAATAATAATAATAATAATAATGGCGAGTTCTTATATAGCGCTTCATAGCGTATTACGCTCTCTAAGCGCTTCACACATTATTACCCCAGCCTATGATTCAGAAACCTTTCTGTAGACACCAAGGGCCGTATTCAAAAAGGGTGATCATCGCGCGATTAAGACTTAGACGCGTGTAACTTCACTAAATGCACACACTTCCACCACGCATTTGACGAAGTTACACGCGTCTAAAGTCTTAAACACCCTTTTTGAATACGGCCCCAAAGGGCAGCCACAATATAGCGCACACGATGGACATTTCAGGCCAGTTGAGAGTTACAGAGTGGCACGGCCGGGGATCGAACCCACGATCTTCCGATCACGAGTCCACAGCCCTAACCATTATGCCACCGCGCTCCCCGCGGGAGCCATTTTAATTAAAGGGCCATTTTAATTAAAGGCTGGAGGCGGATTTGAAGTAAATGTAACGCACAGAGCTAAAAAAAGCCTTGAGGAATATCAGGGAGCCTTGAGGAACATACTTTAACTATACCTCTAACTGATCTGAAAATCTCACTTTGATACTTTATGTCTATGCCTTTAATATTTGACTTTAAAAGTCATACTGCAATATGTTCTGGCTAAAAATTTGGATTTCTCTCTCAATGGGTTTAGGCTTAGGCCTTTGTCCAACAGGTTTTACAGGCCTATGTGCATTGCTATTGGTTTCATACATGTAATATCAGGAGGAAATAGGGAGGTTTCGCAAGCGCCCGGTTAGGCCATACGACGGCGTTTATCTATTGTTTGGGTATATCCACACAATAGATAAACGTCGTCGTAGGGCCTAACCGGGCGCTTGCGAAACCTCCCTATTACATGTAAGCTCGGCGTATCACGAATCACGTATCAGCGGTATCACGTCTGTAGCCTCCTTTGTGTTCGTTCTTTTCATTTTGCAGACAATCCAGTAATAAATCTCATCGCTTCGATAGAACAAAAGAGCCAGTAATTGCATGTGCTGTTAGGCCTAAACGAGATACGAGGTAGGCCTAGGCCTATGACATTTCTATGATGGCAACCAATTTAGAATTCCACTCAACGCGCAGTAAATCGAAAAAATGCATCTTCAATACTATCATTATTATACAGTTGGAATTTAGGGTAATGGGGATAACGGGCCGAATTTATAAAACATAGCAAAAGCTTACAAGCAACAGCCCCAAAGGAGAAGGATAATGAGATCACACGATCACTTCTCTCGCCCAATCAGCAGCTGGGCAGTGATTTCCAAATGAGAGGAATTGGCGGATGGGAATGAGTGACGGGCTCTGTTCCTGATTAGCCAATCAGCATCCAGACCAGAATACTGGTCTGCTCGTAACAGAAAACGTGGCATTTTGACCCATTCTGATCCACTACCATGCGAAAAAGAGGAAGGAAACGAAAATAAAGGCAGGTTTTACTAAAAAAGTACAAATTTATTTGTCTGAGATCGAGAGCCTACCGAATTTATCTGTCTGGGATCGAGAGCCTACAGAATGAGGCTAGTGCCTGTTCACTGGTTCATTTGAAATACATGTACCATGCATTGCTTCTACGCAAAAGAAATAAAAAAGTACCGGTGTACTTAAAGCGACTTGATAGCGGATTTTATTTACATTTGGCTGGTGTTTGTAAACACAAAATTTCAGCCAATCAGAATGCACCAACATATCTGTGTTGACATTCTGGAGAAGTTTGTTTACATTTTTTCCCGAAAATTTGTCCCCTTTCAAATCCTATTTCTAAATCAAATTTTTTTCGATATCAATTCGCTTTAATTCATTAATAATTTTTTTATGTAGAAACTAGAGTGTATGCACAATAAAATATGTACAAGGAACAAACACACGTGTTTTTTGAGACATGCTTGTTGGCCTATACGCAAAAACTAGATTTGAAAATCACGACCGCATGACCCTATAATTGCCATGTGCATTATTTTAGTGGCGTGCATGTACAAACACACACGTGCGCGCACACACAAAAAGCCAACACAATGGAGTGCACTGTCTTCTGTAGTTTTCACTTTCATGTCGAAGTACTATAAAGAAGGTGGAACCATGGAAGTGTACTTCCATGTATAACACTTCCATGTATATTCCATGTATAACATATATAACACTTTCATGGAAGTTCGTGTATAACACGTGACTTTCATGGAAGTATACTTTCATGGAAGCATAACGCTTTCATGGAAGTATACTTCCATGGAAGTAAAACGCTTTCATGGAAGTATACTTCAATGGAAGTATAATACTTTCATGAAAGCATAATTCCATGGAAGTATAATACTTTCATGGAAGTAGGCCTATACTTCCTTGGTAGAAATAACTCATCGAGTTGTTTTTGCAGATACATGCTTTGCGACGATCGGATGTAACAAAATGAAAGAAGTGTGCTAAACATATATATTACATACATGGTAGCCAAGAAAAGGCATTGGGCCATTTTAACCCAAAATGTCGTCGTGTCGTTCAAACAAAGGATAAGTGTCTCACTGAGACTAAAGTTCTACTTTCATGAATAGGGGCCCTGGAGTTAGACACAGGAAAGTTAACTGTTGGTGATTATCCTGCGGGTACAGGCAGTAAAACAATGCTTTTCTAGGCCTTTAACCTGAATAAACTATGAATATAATTAAAGAAAAACATCCTTCGTGAAATCGGTTTCCTTTTTTTAATCGGTTTCCTTTTTTATACACCATGTATATTTGCAGTTGAACGTGTTCTATTACCGATATGCTGTTTAAAGGCAGAAACCCACAGCAGTTGTGCAAATATGATCTTAAATTCCTGATTTGAGTAATACATGTAGATCCAAGATGGCGCGTTTGATTCACAATTCAGACCCCTTGGCTGGTATTCATAAAAGTTAACAAATGCTTTTACTTAAGATTTGCACAGCGAGGTGCAATGTAAATGCACTACAAAACTTGAAGTAAAACCATTTGCTAGCTTTTACGAATACCAGGCCTTGACTGGCACGACCAGTTCGCTTTAATTGCCGTATATTGACAACCTATTTATATACATCCCATTCTGTGTATTTCAACAGCCCATGCATAAGTCTACTGTGCATGTCAAAACATGTAGGCCTACATTGTAAAAAAATATACATATAAAAATATTTGAAAATATAGAATATATCACAAAAATATTTGTGATGATATTCTGGACGGATTAGGAGTTAGTCCCTGGACAATTTGTTGTGGATGGCACAAGTTGAACTTGTTACATCGCAAGAAGATGCAGGCACGGTATACAGTATTCCTTAATTACCCCTGTTGTCTGCCTTGATACTTCAGTCATCATTACTGGTGATTTGTATGGCCTCCATGCTAGGAACCTGCCAAAGGAGAAGATAAGCATGAGCGAGTCCAACAGCAGTCCCGCAGTGAATCTGCTGTGTCAGGGTAAACTTCATACGCTTCGCTTCTAGACTAAGACTGGTTCCCGGTCCTAACATAGCTGAAGGATAAGGGACATGATGTAACGACGCAGTTGATTGGCTAGCTCTTTTTGATTTTGAATTTGTAACGTCGCAGTTGATTGGTTAGCTGTTTTGGGATATGAGGAAGTAAGCTATTTCTCAGTAATGAGGAGATCTTCTGTGACGTCATTTCTATTTATAACCTGGCAGCCTTCGGCCAAGTATGGCCGCCCAACACCGGTCCCTTTCTCCGTGAGCTATGACGTCGTTGGGACCGGGTACCAGTCCACCTTGGTTTCTACGAAGATTTTGTGCGCGCGCACCTATTATATCTGGTGGGCAAACCAACGCATATGATTGGTCAGGAGATACGAATTTGCCCACATGATGTAACTATGTGCAGTTTTCAAGAAATCCAAGATGGCGGGGGCCGTCGAAACGACGATGCCAGAAATTTCTCCATGGTACAAATGTGTCTGGTACCGAATATCTGAATAGTTAAATCTGAGTCCGGCAAGTCTGGGCACTTGTACTGACGGATGAGAATGAAAATTCCGCTTACCGACACGGCACTTTTGAATGATGTGCCTGATGTTTCTGATACAATCCTGTAAGGAACTCCGTGAGAACCTTTTATTTCTGAAACGAGTTATAAGGAATATCACAATCGTGAGTAGCTAGGACTTACTCCCGATCTGCTCACAGTTGCAACAAGCCATCTTGCCAAGGTCATGTACGGGGAATTCTCCCACTAGGGGATGGAAGAACCAATCATCTGTCACTCTGGTTCCCATGGTGATGACCTAATTTTGGCAAGATGGCTGCGGGCGAAACTCATCTAGGCAACCTCGTTCCCAGGGGTCGTTCGCTTTCTGACAATATGGTGGACGCGTCACTAACCCCTGGAATCAGCTTTGGTTTTTAGACCAGGAATCTTGGTCTAAGTAGGCCTATAGATGGCAGCACGAGTCAAAATAATCTGAAATACTTACTCGTACTTTTTTTTAAAATTCTTTTTACAAAAAATCATCAAACCTGGATAAAGGTATTAAACCTTTTGATTTGATCCAAAATATTTTGAAAATTTGTTTGGGTATATTCATGGGTAGGCCTATACATGTATTTGACGGTTACCTGTCAACCAATCAAATGCGTTAAATCCAAAGCTGATTCCAGGGGTTAGTGAGCGAGTGGTCCGAGGTTGTCTGAGCGAACTATACCCCTGGGGACGAGGTTGTCATCTAGGCCGATAGTGGGATGCAGTTCCACTGCAACGGTGTAATCAGGTTTGGGTGATGAAAGACTTTGAAAATTAGGCAAAGTTGCCTAAATTGCCTAAGTTGCCTAATGTACATGTAGTTCTACTACATGTGTATACATTTATACGGTCTGTTTTCTGAACTACATGTAGGATGAAAAATGCAAATTCAGCGGTGTTTTAATCGACGGTTTGCACTCCCCCTGTACTGCTGCATTCGAAATGAAACTAAGTTGAGTCAAGCCATCTGTCAGCACTGCCGAACCGAACACCTCGACTAGGCCTAGTTTCATGTAACTTGAGAGCCTCGGACATTTCCGGAGCTTACAATTTGGGAGGCCAGTGCAATCTCCACACAGCGACATCCAAATAGCCTACGGGAAAGCACGGCAGCATGCGGTTTCTGCTTCAGTCAAATATCGGCAAAATTCGCCACAAAATCACCCAAAACACGGTCAGTATCGATCGGTTCGAAATATCCCTTCTTTCAGACTTGACCCGACATTAAAAAGGGCAAGTGGTGAAAAAGCAGGTGATTCCGTACAGCGGTTTCCTGCGAACCATGTCCCAATAACGAAAAATTGTCAAATTCTAGCGAAATCAGTATGAACAGCGCGGTGCTCATGATTACATGTACTTACCTTGCATGCCTCGGCGAGTCAGGGGGCTGGCGACTTCTGCACCGCCACAAGGTTTTCTCGTGTAACAACCTTTGCCCTGTTTCTTTGATCGCAACACTGAAATCGATTTTCATTAAGAATTCATTTCTGACGACGAGTAACCAAAAAAGCGCGTAGTCTTTCAAGGAAGATTTTCAACGAACTTTCGGTGCCATTTCTCATGTTCATGTAGACTGGTTCCCGGTCCCAACATAGCTCAAAGATAAGGGACCGGTATTGCCTGATGTAACGACGGCGTTGATTGGCTAGCTCTTTTTGAATTTGAATTTGTAACGTCGCAGTTGATTGCCCAAAATAGCTATTTCCCAGTACTGAGGGGAATCCTCTGTGACGTCATAATGTGGCAGCTTTCTGCCAAGTATGGCCGCCCATACCGGTCCCTTTCTCCGTCTGAGCTATTGTGGGACCGGGTACCAGTCTAATGTTCATGAAATCTAGTTTTGGCATACACTAAAATCATTAAGACAACAGAGGGCTGGCATTGACGGGGTCCAGCTTCTCCTGTTGGTGATGGTCAGCATTGCTGACCACACAGCATGCTCGAATCGAAGTCCTGCGCCTGACACTTTTGGTATGATAATGTTGAAGGAGCTAGATCCAGCACTGGGCGAAAAAAGCCCTGTCCGGATCAGTGTGACACCCCAATCCTCACCCGTGTCTACACCCCAATACGCATATGAGCGATACCTCTACCCTGATCCGGGTAGGTAGGTCTTTCCGTAGCGTGTTGGTAAGCTGCCCTGCGTATAACGCCTCGTCTTGCCAATTGGTCAATTATCCCGTCTTGGGTGAGGCCTAATCTGGATTATNGACTGATCATATTTTCAGTTTTTTTAGTTTTTGTTGACTCGTTTGCGACAAATGCTTCCTTGGAAGATCAGTGATGTCGTGGATAACATCACTGATCGACCTCAAAGGTAATTATTGCATGCGACGTAGTAGTCGCATCGGTAGTCGCTCCCATTTTAGTCGCCAGTGTGCGGAGCCCTTTATGTTCAGTCGCCTCTGTGGTCGCAAGGGCGGTCGCCTAGAAAATCGCTCGAAAAATCGCCAGTCTGCGGTGCCCTTTAGACGATATTTTACCCATCCGTCGATTCATGTTTTTGTTCGAACACAAAGTTTGTTAAAGTCCGGCGCAGCCTTCGCGCGACCCAAAGGAATGCGGAAGTAGGTTTACCACAAACCACAGGCTGACCACAAATCTTATTCAACACATGACTCTTGAATAATCGATTGGACAGCGTGATCGAATTATACTCTGCTCCACTTTTACACGCCAGAACGAAAACTCCAGGCAGCACATCTTTCATGAGTCCTTTACTAGTTTGTAAACGCTGTAGAATGGCCGTAGAATGTATGAATTACGAACAGACTGTAATAGTGCCCAGTCATGTGCAGGCGATCGTCGTTGGTAAACGCGGTAGATGGCGTAATTAGTGAGCTTTCGCAAGCGCCCGGTTAGGCCATATGACTACGTTTATCCATTGTTTGGGTGCACTCACACAATAGATAAACGTCGTCGTCGTCGTCGTAGACCCTAACGAGGCGCTTGCGAAAGCTCACTAATTATAGGTAGCCAGAAGCTGTTGTCAGATTTCGTATTTCCGCATTCCATTGGGTCGCGCGAAGGCTGCGCCGGACTATAGCAAACGTTAGATAAGGGGAAAAGTGTAATGGTCACAGTCGATCATCAATTATAATCAGATTATTTCACATTGGGAGCATGCCACTTTCACGTGACATTCTTAACTCACGTACACGTACGTATTATAAAGTACATATATTATAAAGTGTAAACTGTACTGGGAAACAGGTGTGAAGGGAAAGAATGTCCTAGGAAAAACTGTCCGGGGAACAAAAGATCCTATTGTTACATTCTAATCTCTGACAATTGGTTTCTATACCCATCATGCCGCTTAATCCGTCATTCAACAATAGAAGTGAACACTTTTTACAGGGGGACACTATTTACTGCTACACCGGTTATGGTCGAAATAAATAAATAGATAAAGAAGGAAATAAGGCTAACCTGTATGGCATGTACATGTATTCTGTTGCAACATTTCATACTTATTTATTTTTATTTTTTACTTTTATTTTTATAATTATTTTATTTTTCTTGCAATGTTTCATTCATCATTCAATATAAAAGAATAATTATTGAATATTGCAACACAATACAGTCATGTACATGGCATAATCATGCCCTTTTTCGGTTCACTTACTGCATATGAGAACAGCGTTAATGGCCACGCTGGCGGTTAGAATAATACCAATGAAGGCAGCGAGGATCATCTCCATCGGAGTGAGTCTGGCACGTATCCTGCTCTCCCTGCTAACACACGTCACAGGAGAAACAGATGGCACCACTGTCGTCTCTGTTGATTGGTCGCTAGTCGTTGTTGTCGTCGCTGAAAGATACACATTAGTGAGGTTTCGCAAGCGCCCGGTTAGGCCCTACGACGACGTTTATATCTATTGTGTGGGTATACCCAAACAATAGATAAACGTTGTCGTATGGCCTAACCGGGCGCTTGCGAAACCTCACTATTGCCGTAAGGCTAAGAATCCATTCACGCGAATTTCTAGCGGTGCGATGCCATAACCATTGTTTTTTTTCCGGCGTTGGTCATGGACAAAGGATGCGGTAACGGCTATGTAAAAATTTGCCTCATGTGACGGCCAGTTTCTGAACAGTTAAATGATGGAAATTTGAGGATCGGCGATTATTTTCTTTCACTGTGAATTCTGAGCAATAAAATCATGCTTTTTTCATGGTAATATTTTAAATATTTTACAAGTTCTCAGTTTGCTAGTATTAGTTGTTTATGGTGTGTTCCCAAAAGGTCGAGATACAACCTGACATTATACACAGCTATGGAAAAAATTATTAGACCACCTCTATTATTTCCACTCATTTCCGTTTAGATAGGTCCCACAAAAAGTCTTATTCACCCATTTATGCCACTATAGGTCATATGAATAAACACTAGCAAATGCTTTTACTTCAGATTTGTACAGCATTGCATAGTGCATTTGTATTGCAAAAATTCAAGTAAAAGCATTTACTACTCTTATTCATATGACCCCTTGTGTTCCAATATACTTACTACCTTGTACAAACATACATAAGCATCAAGTTCCGAAGATGGTTTAAACACTGCTCGCAGAATTTAGGTTTGATTAGAAGCGATGAAAAATGGACAACTGTCTACACAGTCAATGTATGCACTTCATGTCCTTCCTTTTAGTCCGAACTTTGACAAGGTCTTTAAGGGTTATGAAAAGTGACTCGAAATCTGAAATCGAATATTTGACTCAAAAAATCTGACTAACTGCACACTCAATTGAGAAAATAAGGCTCGGTGCACCTTCTTATGACGGTTCCCGAGGGCCCCCGAGCCTTATTTTCTCAATTTTTTTGGCAGTTAGTCAGATTTTTTGCGTCAAAAATTCGAGATTTCGAGTCACTTTACATAACCCTTAACAGCTCCATTGTTTCTTCATTAAGGAAGTCAATTTTTATGTTTAATGTTGTCTTGGTGAAGTTTGAGCAATTTAACCAACACAATAAATCAGTTCATGCAGAATGATTGGAGAGTTTGTAGGACCTATTTTAAAGCCATACAATCCCCAAAGCCACCAGCGATCTTCAGCCATCAATTCGTCTTTGATATTGATAACATCTTTTATACTGTAAATTGCAAGTGAATATCTGTGTGTTTTTAAATGCACTGAATTATATTGTGTTCATATGTTAGAAAAAGAGAGGAAATAAAGTATAAATTTAGCCATAATTAGGTTCGAATTTATGGTGAAAATGCATTGTCCAATCAGTGCTGGCCTTTCATACTGCTTCGGCATTGTGTTTGTTACATGTATGATGTTGGATAGAACGGCAGTTCTGATTGGTCCAGAACTTTGGTTTGAACCAAAATGGCAGTTAAGTCAGAACCACAGATTAATTATGTTGAAATATCGAATTTTATAATCATTGGTTGCATTTTCCCCACTTTGGCAACTTAATCCTGCGTATAATAATATTATACATTGATATGCTGTAGTTTGATTGAAATTTCAAACTGATAATGTATTCTATTTTTGACTGAAATACATGTAGCTTGTAGATCAACTGCTGACTTCGGGGATTGTATGGCTTTAATGGAAACTGAGTGAGTCAACCAGAGGTGGTAATAATTTTTTCCAGAGCTGTACTACCAAAACGGCACTGCACCCTCAAGAGCTGCATTTCACCAACCTATGAACTTTCTTTTGAGAGCAGCCGACCTATATGGCATACACCCCATGGTCTTGCATACTCCCTTGCTCAGTTTGCACGGGATATCACAGGAACGGCACATGTGTATTGCTGTCTCATAATATTCACCATCCTTGCAGCCGGTGGCCTTTGAGAAAGAAAAAAGAGCATTTAAAGATTCTCACCTAAGAATTACAGCTTAATTACATTATGTAATCAAAAACAGCTTAATTACATTATGTAATCAAAAACAAAGAGTCCAGGGGCGGATACAGAGGGGGTGTTCTGGGGGTTGGAACCCCCCTGTCGGCGACCAAAGATAACATTTTTTTTCTCTAAACATCAAACATCTCGCTTGTGGCGTAGCGCCTGTCCGTGTCTTTGATGTAATCATGTGATACAGTCGTTGCATCGATGATTCGGCGAAATTCTCTTCCCCTGCTTGGGAAAACTGTTACCTTACTATTACTGTAGGCCTACTGCATTGTGTGTGCTTGCACTATTTCGAAATGTCTATATAAGAGGCGTGGCATCGGGCTGGCTGGTAAGAACAGGAATATCACACTGTTCAAAAAAAATTTTGTATAAGACTTTCTCAACCTCAGATGCCAGGAAATCGTGTCTCAGAGCTTCTAATTTTCAAAATTTTACTGGGGGAGGTCCCCGAGACCCCCCGCCAATTCCGCGCCGATGAGGCACGCGGCGAACGGAAGGCACTAGAGAGTTCTGGTGCCTCTACCTTCAGAACCCACCCCTCGAGAAAATCCTGGATCCGCCCCTGAGAGTTCACCAAACATGAAAAACAGGCACATGTACATGTGTACAATTTTCTACAGTAAAGGGCGGTATACAATTTTCTAAAGGGCGGTTTACACTAGGTTGCACCAAGTTGCAAGTTGCTGCAACCTGCAACTTGTTGCAGTCTACCTGTGACGTTTACACATTGCAACATTCAGTACCGGTACGATAAGTTGCAGAAGTTCGCAACAAGTTGCAGGAATTTTGGCGGGAATCCTTTGTTCGGCAGCCATTTTGGCTTTAGTAGACGTCACATGATTTTTTTGCTGTATTCTCATTGGCCAGCGACGTGCAACTTGTTGCAACTTCACCAGAAAATAGGATCTGGATCCTAATTTTGCAAGAAGTTGCAGTAGTTAGTTGCAACAAGTTGCATGCCCGTTTACACATGCAACTTTGATGAAATTTTTGGTCTCATCAGGTTTATGCAACAAGTTGCATGAAGTTGCATATGAAAAGTTGCATGTGTAAACGGGCCTTTTGAGAAGAAGCGTGTAAATGACATATTCAGGGAGTGGCAGTAATATCACAAACCCATAGAACCTCTTAGGTCTGCCTGCAGTTTTTTCAATATGTGCCGAAAACTAGGCCAGGTCTTGATTATTTAAAGTACGTACATGTACATGTATCAGAAAACCTATGAGACCTCTACCTGCACTCTCCCATTGAAAATGCCGTAAAATCCAATACAGCGATCGAGTGGATTTAAGAGGACAGTCTCTAATATTAGGGCACAGTGTATCACTACCAGTCGTCATAAAGATCCATGAAATTGGTTGCAGCTGCTTGCAAATTACCGTCAAAATTAATAGCCTGCATGTATAGTCCGGCCGACAAGGGTAAAAAACGGCGAAATCGTGAAAATCGGTATAAAAGCAGCAAATTTGGCACACTAGTGCAGTTTTTATTACTGATTAATTTAAAGACGGGTGACACGTGAAAAACGTCCCCTGGTGGGCGCCATCTTGATTTTCAAAATGGCCGCCATGTGTCTGCCTGGAAACAGAGTTTTGGCCATAACTTTTGTTCTGGTCCATCTAGAACCACAATTCAAGTGGCTATACCTAGGCTTTTGGGTGCGGCCAATCGAATGAACGCATTGTCGATGACGTCACATGGCCGCCATATTGAATTTCAAGATGGCCGCCTGTCAAAATCTTCCCTCACTGCAAAACTTCCAAGAGAATATTTTTTTAATATACTCACCGACTCGGAAAGGCCGTACAAGGAAATGAGTACCAGAGTAATTAAGAAAACGCGATAGATATCCATCTTTAAGTTCTGTCAGTTACATGTAGTATCGATTATCGCTGGATCCCAGGTAAATCCTAAAAGAATGACAAAAAAGAAAACGACTTTTTAAAGTCGCACTGCGACTTTTAATCTCGCACTGCGACTTTTTAATCTCACAATCTCACACTGCGACTTTTAATCTCGCACTGCGACTTTATAAACTCGCACTGCGTCTTTATAAACTCGCACTCCGACTTTATAAACTCGCACTGCGACTTTATAAACTCGCAGTGCGACTTTATAAACTCGCACTGCGGCTTTTTAATCTCGCACTGCGACTTTATAAACTCGCACTGCGACTTTTTAATCTCGCACTGTGTCTTTATAAACTCGCACTGCGACTTTATAAACTCACACTGCGACTTTTAATCTCACAGTGCGACTTTTTAATCTCACAATCTCACCCTGCGACTTTTAATCTCGCACTACGTCTTTTTAAACTCGCACTGCGTCTTTATAAACTCGCACTGCGACTTTTAATCTCGCACTGCGACTTTTTTAATAGTGCAGAAAGTCGCAGTGCGAGTTTAAAAAGTCACAGTGCGAGATTAAAAAGTCCCAGTGCGACTTTTTAAAAAGTCGCAGTGCGACTTTATAAAGTCGCAGTGCGACTTTATAAAGTCGCAGTGCGAGTTTAAAAAGGCGCAGTGCGAGTTTATAAAGTCGCACTGCGAGTTTAAAAAGTCGCAGTGCGAGTTTAAAAAGTCGCAGTGCGAGTTTATAAAGTCGCACTGCGAGTTTATAAAGTCGCAGTGCGAGTTTAAAAAGTCGCAGTGCGAGTTTAAAAAGTCGCAGTGCGAGTTTAAAAAGTCGCAGTGCGAGTTTAAAAAGGCGCAGTGCGAGTTTATAAAGTCGCACTGCGAGTTATAAAAAGTCGCAGTGCGAGTTTAAAAAGTCGCAGTGCGAGTTTATAAAGTCGCACTGCGAGTTTATAAAGTCGCACTGCGAGTTTAAAAAGTCGCAGTGCGACTTTTTGAAAGTCGCAGTGCGAGTTTATAAAGTCGCACTGCGAGTTTATAAAGTCGCACTGCGAGTTTATAAAGTCGCAGTGCGAGATTAAATGTCGCAGTTTGAGATTGTGGGATTAAAAAGTCGCAGTGCGAGATTAAAAGTCGCAGTGCGAGTTTAAAAAGTCGCAGTGCGAGTTTATAAAGTCGCAGGGCGACTTTTTTAAAAAGTCGCAGTGCGAGATTATAAAGTCGCAGTGCGAGTTTAAAAAGTCGCACTGTGACTTTATAAAGTTGGAGTGCGAGTTTATAAATTCGCAGTGCGAGTTTATAAAGTCGCAGTGCGAGATGAAAAGTCGCAGTGTGAGATTGTGTGATTAAAAAGTCGCAGTGCGAGATTAAAAGTCGCAGTGCGACTTTAAAAAGTCGCAGTGCGAGATTAAAACACGCAGTGCGAGATTTTTAAAAAAAACACATGTCCCGTAACGGGCGCCGTAAAAACGTTTTAAATATACTTGAGTTGTGTTTTTGTGAAACAGCGTTATCGTCAATAATCTTTTAGTATGGGATTCGAAACATAAAATGTAGTCTGATATTATCGTCGCCTCTTTACACCGTCGTCCTGGCAACGGTGCACCGTCCAGAAAAAATATTTGTCCGAATCGGTATGCCACGTCATAGACTATCGTCCCCTCCTCTTTTCTTACACCATTTTGTTTAACAAAATCTACTAATGCGCATTTCTTCCAAATATATAATCGAAGCCGTCCGGACATCACCAATTCATCAAAGCCTGTCCCCAGCGAATTTTGGATGTACGATTTTTCGCTTTCGTCAAGGTAAACTGAAGCCAGCTTCTCCGTGCTGAGGTCGAAGACTAATATATTTGGCTTCGTTTTTCTGGTAAAGAAAACGAAATTCTGATACACGTACATAGTTCTGCAATCCAGACCCTGACTCGGTTCCTCATTCACCAGCGAAAACCATATACTGCGGGCTATGGTGTACTCAAGTTTTGTTGTGTTGCGCTCAAATACCAGGATGTTTTCTTTTGATACAGCAATAAACAAACCTTTCGGGTAACCAAACGCGTGGAGAAATCTGTATTTTACAAGTGGAATTGGCGGTACAATGCGAGCATGACGTCGTGAATTCATTCGCAAAATACTTGGCTGTGAAATTGATCAGAATATCTTGGTTTGAAGTGGAGGTTCTGAGTGCACACGTGAAGGGAAAGCTGCAGTAACCGTAACTTCAAGTCATGACATTCGGCGTTTTTTTCAGGCCATTTCATTTGCCAACCTACAACGCAACTAGATTTGCCTTCGACTCTGTGTTTTGCTAAGTGTATTTCCTTTAGCTGAGATTCTGTTGAAAAATACGGCACGTCAACATGTAGAATGGTTATGTTTGGTGCCGGTGTAAAATTTTTGAATGTTCCCCATCGGCGATTTTTCTCTGCTACTGTCTGACGGGATCAGCTGCAACTTGACAATCGGGGGCACAGAGAATCGTGTTCACCTATCTGCCAGTGTTTCCCACACAATAAGGGGAAGCACTGACATTCTGTATTTCCTGCATACATTAGATTTACGGCCCCTCAACAAAATTTGTTGCAGAAATAGGTCCTAGAGTCACTGGCCCCACTGCATCTTGCACCCCTCTGGTTGTTACTAGGCTGTTCCAATCTGAAATGTAGCCATAACCAGAAATGTAGCCAAGATCTCGTCAACCAGAAATGTACCCGGTTTTCCTACCACTTACATTTTTTACACGCACTGTCAACCAGAAATGCAGCCCCGCCCAGAAATGTAGCCGCAACCAAAAACGTCGCCGGATCGCCCAGAAATGTAGCCAAGCCTCTCCCAACCAGAAATACATGTACCCCAACTCACCCAGAGATGTAGCCGAGGTAAAGTTTGGGCGAAAGTCGACCGATCTGATGTCATATCATATCGCGAAATCTCAACTGGGGTTCTTTGGTGTTTTGTTGCGTTAGCCTAATCTTTGATTTCGACTCCAGCACTCAACAATAGGGCTTTATTTCTATTCACTATTACTTCCCACACCTCCTGTTTGCACAGGGTTTCTTTGTTTGAGATTTACTTGTTATGTTGGGATCCGGCTCATTACGCTTCTGGTAGCTCGACTTGAAAGTGGCAGCCTGAAGAAGACCCCTGTTGGGGTCGAAAATTTGCGAAATTTTTTAGAGGACGACTGCTTTTGTTATATCAACTAGATTACTTTTAGATAATGCATCGACCTCTTCTCCATTTTTAGCTCACTGGGGTGAGCTATTACAATGGTGATGCGTCCGTCGTCCGTCGTCGTCGTCGTTGTCCGTTAGCAGGGCACGTTTCGTAACCGCTGGAGCTATTGATCTGAAAGTTGGTACATACTCTACTTTCTCCATTGTCTGGTCACTCCAGGCAAAATCATAGCACCTCCCAGGTTATGAATATTCAGGGTAGTCCACAACAACATGTGTGGTGTGATTGGATTGAATTTTAATCACATTTCCAATGAGGAGGTGCCAGTCCTAAAACTGAATTAAAAGCATTGATTTGAGTTCAAAATTCTTTATAGTCATCTCTTAGGCCTAGATTGTCATTTTCATGATCACTTCTCTGAGTCTAAAGGGTACACCAAAACAAATTGCACAACCAACTCATTTTCTTTCAAAAGAAAGGCCGTTTTGTACCGGGCATTTGGTGCACCAGGAAAAATGACACCACAAGTCCTGGCGACCCCAGTCTTCTGAGACTTTGAAATCTGACAAGGATCATTTTAGTAATTGAACCTAGGCCTATAGGCCTACTTTCCCAGAAGTGCATGTAGGCCCTATCCCATTGGATTCCAAGATACAATAGGTAACACTATAATTCAGGTCACCTGGTCAGTAGTAGGAGGTGCTATGATTTTGCCTGGAGTGACCAGACAATGGAGAAAGTAGAGTATATACCCCTAGGTCAGATGACACACGACACCAAGTTTCGGTTCGATTCGACTCTCAGTTTGGCCACCAGGTGGCGGAAACCAAAAACACAAAAAGTGCAATAATTCCTGAACTAATGACTAGATCGTCTTCAAATTTTTATCAGAGGTGTAGCTAATGAGGATACATAACATATATAACGGGTTTTTGATTTGACCTACTTTTCAAGGTCACACAGGTCAAAGTTCAACAAAAGTGACGAACCTGCCACAGTTTGTCATTATTTCACCGAGCAAACTTCATATCTTGCATAAACATGCGTTGGAGGGGTACCTTTAAAAATACCAAGTTTCGGCCCGATTGGACATCCAGTATGGCCGCCAGGTGGCGTAACCTGAAAATCAAGCAAGTGCTATTACTCGGGAACGGCTTGACGCAGAGAGCTCAAATTTGATATTTACCTCCATCTAGATGACCGTTACATGCATGTCAAATTTCGGCCTGATTTGACTTCAAACATGGCCACCAGGTGGCGTAACCCAAAAATCATCAAAGTGCTGTAACTCAGGAACGCCTTAACCCAAAGTGCTCCAATGTGCTATGTGTCCCCCTGCAGATGACCTTTATGTCCATGTGAAGTTTCGGCCCGGTCGGACATCCAATATGGCCGCCAGGTGGCGTAACCCGAAAATCATCAAAGTGCTGTAACACAGGAACGACTTGCCCAAAAGCGCTCCAATGTGCTATGTTGCCCCCTGCAGATGACTTTTATGTCCATGTGAAGTTCCAGTCCGATCGGACATCCAATATGGCCGCCAGGTGGCATAACCCAAAAATCATCAAAGTCCTACATGGGAATGACTTGACCCAGATTGCTCATAACTGATATGTACCTCCCTCTGTCATTAGACTATTATGTCCAACCCAATTTCATTGTTATAAATTAGACAGAGAAGGAAAACAATCCGTCAATAGGATCGTAGGCCTCCCGAAAAATTCTCATCATTCTTATCTCGATCCCCTATTAATGTCTGGTGTATAGGGGTCCGATGGATCGGCGGAGCCTGCGGGATGTAAATGTAATGTATGTGACAAACCAGAAATTGTCTCAATCAAGATGTACCATCAGTATGACAAAGCTTTTGTTTATTTTATTGGCCGGGTTTATTTGCACAGCAGCTGTGTATGCAAGGCAGGTTATAGCGCTTGGAGGCACAGCTACTGTGCGTCCAGTACGTACGGATTTTCTTATGTGCACAGCAGACTCCGCCTACTGTATAATAACAGACTCCGCCTACTTTCGCTGTAGAAATAAGGATGGGAATTGTCTTGGATAGAAAGCTGTGATTCTAAACAGCATGGTGGTGCTTCATTGCTCGCGTGGGGGGTTACCAAATCCAATTTCTCCTTT
>NMRB01000530.1:57308-86029 GCA_002633025.1 Notospermus geniculatus
TGGTAAAGACGCAAACCTGTTCATTTTTAGCTCAATAGATCGGCGTTTTTTAATGGGCAAGTGCCCTTATGTGCATGGCGAGATGTTTTTACTTACATGTAATCTGCCCAGGGTACCACTCTTCAAACATTTTGTCACCACCTCTGTAATTAAACTTGACGGAAAGGGCAGGTAGCCTATTGTCGAATCATAACCCTAATTTGGGTTAGGGTCGTATAGGTCTTTTCATTGTGCACACCACGCAGTAATTAGCCTAGCCCTGATTAGGGTCATCTGGACCTAATCTGTCATACTGTATGACGGCGGAAGCTTATGTGCTTGTCGAAAAGCGTGAGCTCGGCAGGCAACGAACTTGATAAAATCTTGCTGCTCATCATCGCCAGGGCCTTCTGAAAATCACTTTGTTTCGCAGTCCCCCTCCACGTCATTTTTTTCTGCGGCCGGGTTTCTAGCAAACATGTTTGCCAAGTAGATTATTCATTCTAATTTCCTAATTTTCCTGGATGACACAAACACCCTGAAAATTGCCCACTAAAATTGCCTAACAAGGACTACGTCCCGTCCGCTAATTTTTTCCCTGGGCCGTTCGGCGGACTCCGAGTACGTTCAGTAAACAAAAATAAGCCAAAAGAAAAAAGACATGAAAAGAAAAAAGACAGGAAAAGCGGCGAAAAAAATCGCCCCAGTCGGGAGTCGAACCGGGGACCTGCGGTGTATAAGGCAAACGCTGTACCCGATTGAGCTACCGAGACATCTGGCAGCGACGGCGTTACATCGAGACATGCTTATCGGTGGGCATGAATATTAATTAGCTGAACGTGCATGCAAGAAATTATTCGTACTGCATACACAGCAGTTAGCTGTGCAAATAACCACTTCGTATTTTATTAGCCGTTGAAAATGGGGATTTTGAATACCTACCTTAATCTGAAACATCCGACTTCCATTTGAAAATCTTGCTTCCTCCTGCCAAGATACAGAAAAGCACAAAATTGACACACAAAATGATAATAAGCAAGAAGTCAATCTCCAGAATTCACGAATTTTCGACCCCAACCGGGGTCTCTTTCAAGTGGAACTTTACAATCTGAAACTCTAGAAAAGACTTGGGCTTCCTCCTGCCCAAGACATATCCGTTTTTTCCTGTTAAGTTTGCACACGAATTTAGGTTCCATTGGCAAGATATTAAATGTAGTACAGCCTTGCCATATCGTGCACATAACACTGCAGTACAAAGACGATGGAGAGGTCACTGCCCCAAGATCTTGACTGATCAGAGCCTTGTTGCTGATTAAGTGAAGAAAAACCGATTCCTTACGTTGTTCCATTAATAATAGTATTATTAAAAGATATTCTTGTATGTTGGTCAAAAATATCTCAACACTAAAAAGGCAGCAGTTAGTCGACTAGTTCTTTATCACGTGCTATATTTGTGAAAAGCATTTTAATTCTATTGCAGGTAGAGACCTCAGCTGTAAGACTACTGAATCACTGAGAAAAAAATGAATACTGTAATATTACACACAAAATACTAAATAAATGCTAACAAGTAATATCCCGCGATCGGATCTTTCTAAAAATCTTATAACTTATAACTTTCTTAGTGTCTTACTAAGATATTACTAAAATGTGTCAACTTGCTAATATTATTAGCAAGTTAAAGGAGCACGGTATTGCCACTTTTTCTCGACAGCCGGCGCCACTGCGCCACTCTCCAACCCGAGGGACGATTTACTTGCTTAGCAACTGGAAACGAGGTAACAGAAAACAACATGGCTAATGCTACAGCACGACAGCGAGCGATTCGCGATTTCAAGGCCTAATTTTCCGGACTCAAAGTTTGAATCGGCTGCAACGACAGGCAATGAATGCTGTTATTGATGGAAAGAATGTACTCGTGTGTACAAAAATGAGAAGCAGCAAGTGAATTGTACCAGTCGCCGCTAATTGTCAGCCCGCGTGTACTTGCCAGGCCGTGAATTTCATTACCTCTTTCATCAGTCATACGGGGGGGTCCTGGTATCGGGGACTTCTGTCAATTAATGGTTAAAAATAAGGATAGGTAGCAATTCCGAAATGATAAGAAAGTCAATAAACACTATATAATGACATTATCTATTTGATATAAAAACACTAAATGTGATAGTACCAAATGCATATTGAACGGAGGGGTGATTAATAGAACAGCCACTGAAATACAGGTCAAGACGGCGAAAGATGCCAAGGGTTTGTGCGAGCGGAGTCGGAGGGCGGAGCGACGTCACAACCCTTGGTAGCCAAGATGTGTCCAGAGTGGCCAGACTTTAACATTATAATACCGGTACTTACTCCGATATCCAGTTACAGGCAGCCTGCTACTTTTGGACACTTGTACTGAAGGGAGTTATGTGCATCGAGACGACGTCATGTGAGTCACTGAAATGCGGGTGATCCACTGACTTTACGACGAGTTTACGATCTGTTTGCGATTACTTCACGACGCGTTTGCGACTAGTTCACGACGAAAAATCATAGCCGGTGGACCAGCGTTCACGACGAGTTTGCGACTAGTTCACGACTGAATTCTGTTGACGACGAGTTTGCGACGAGTTTACGACGAGATCAAACATGTTCGATTTGGTTCGGTGGATCAGCTTCAAAGTCACGTCATTTCTGTACCATCAGTTTGCGACTAGTTTACGACGAGTTTGCGATTCGTTTACGACTGCTGTCGTGAACTAATCGCAAACTGATCGTAAACTCGTCGGATCTTAAACACCCGCAAAAGGATGGCTGCCTTGTCGACAAGAGGACAGGACCATGCGCTCGAGAAGGATGTTTTCGTCGTACATAGCCCAAGAAGGGTTCCTTCCCTGAAAGTCATTACCCAGCCAGCACAAAAACCTTTGGCCAATGTTGGGCCAATGACGGCAAATGTTGTCTTACAACGTTGGGCCAACATAGCAAGCCGACAGTGGCCCAACGTCGGCAAATGTCACCCCAATGTTTGCCAGTGTTGGTCCGACATCATCTTGCACACCGGGCTTGACATTGGCCCAACGTTGGCAATATCGGCTAGTCCCAACATCACCCCTGCAATCTTTTGCCAGCATTGGCCTGACATTTGGTTAGGTTGCGAATTTAAAGCCTACCGGTGTCATTGAGGGGTAGGCACCCAAGGAGTGGGATGTCACATGTAAGGCACACACCTCCTGAGCAGAGATTTTAAAAATACACTCCGAGCATCTGCCCAGAGTGCCCCTTTGGTATCACGTTCGTCTATTACGCGATCACGTTATAAGGGTTTGAAGATGTCCACTTCTTGAAAAAAATCGAAGGACAATGTTTTCGATGCCGTCAGTAAATTGGTGTCAGATCATCAGCTCAAACTTGCTTCTCATCACCAAACTGATAATTGATATAGAAATTACCTTTCATTAATCTAAATATTGTAAAAGCAAGCAACATTCTTATGCAAAGAAAAAGTTACATCCTTTGTCAATTTCATATATTTTTTTCATTCTTATGATATATATGTCACCTGGGGCCCAACGACGCGGGGCCGACGCTGGGCCAGCGTTTGACAGTTCGCCTAAACAGTAACTCTTGCCGATGTTGGGCCAATGCTACACCAAGGTTAGCAAAAGCTGCCAATGTTGGCCAGTGATCCCCGAGGTACAGATGGACTCTTGCCAATGTTGGACCAACATTGTCCCAAGGTTGGCAAAAACTGCCAATGTTTGCCAGTGTTTGCCGGGGTACAGCCAATGTCGGGCCGGTGTTGCAGGCTGGCTTGGTATAGAATGATGAGTTGTCGTATTACATCAATATTACCGTACATCAATCATACTGATGACTGTATCTAACGCATCTACATGTATGTAGATTTGTGCCTGGAATAGCTATGCACACATACTAATAAAAAGGGACCGAATAGGCAGCTAGCTATTAGGCTCATATCAGTGTGTCACTTGATCAGAGGTGACGCTAGCAATTATCAACCTACGGATTATTATCAACCTACGGATTTGATAATAAGGAAGAAGTCAATCTCCAGAATTCACGAATTTTCGACCCCAACCGGGGTCTTTTTCAAGTGGAACTTTACAATCTGAAACTCTAGAAAATACTTGAGTCTTTTCTAGAGTTTCAGATTGTAAAGTTCCACTTGAAAAAGACCCCGGTTGGGGTCGAAAATTCGTGAATTCTGGAGATTGACTTCTTCCTTATTATCATTTTGTGTGTCAATTTTGTGCTATTCTGTATCTTGAACCTACGGATTTGAGGTCAAATGTTGATGCTCATGATCAGTGTAATTTACTTCCAATACATGTCAGAGTTTAGACTCTCGTGCCAAACAATCGGTGTGATGAGCACATCAAAATACGGTACTGGGTATACTTTTGTAGATCGAACTTTACCCAGGGTATAGTTTTGTAGGACGACATTGAACCTGGGTATATTTCTGTTATACCCAGGACGACATTAACCGATTCGGCCCCACTGCCTACGTTGTCCGTGTGGCAGTATCATCGGAGTCCGTCCAACACTGGTCGATGCCGCCTCGACATGACAGTGGCATTGGATATTACACAAACATACATGCAGGACAGTCGTGTTGGTTGACAAAACACAACTCTCGAGGTACGAAGCGTAGATGGTGTAGACGTCTTCCTTATGGGTGTACGTTTTCCGTGAAGGGAATTCGTTGGGAAAATAATCCGGAAGCGAAAAGGAACTCTGAGAGTGAGACCCCGTGATTGCTTTCCTGTGCCAACAACAGATTATCCTCTCCGAACCGCTGCTAATTCTGTGGATCACTCCGAAATCCGAAAGACTGTCAGTGCCGACTTCAATGGGGAGTAGATGAAAGAAATGTGTTGTACATAAGGCTATGGTTACACCGAACGCGATGTGTTGACGCGCGCGTCAAAGTCTTTGTTATTTTCCGCCGCACTGCACGCAAACAAAGGCTTTCAAAGCATAAATCGCGCGCGTTGCTCTGTCGCACGCGAATTCGCGTTCGGTGTATCCTAACTCGTAGCCTAACTCGTGAGGATGCTGGAACCGTCAGTTTGAAAGACAGTTTGTTTTTCAGGGAATGGAAGAACCGGATGGATCCAATCTGCATGGACTGTGCTTCTGGCCAAGCAGCCGAATATTTTTGATGCACACTGATAGAGAATATTTAAATCGGTCAATATCGTTCTGACGACATAATGATGACTTAATAATTGATTCGTTGAGTCGGTGTATTGTCGGTGTATTGAGAAATCAGCAATAACTCGGATGATCGACCGATTGTTTTGTCCCTGAAATCACGGTCGCATAAGTCGTTTCCATAAGATTTCAGTGTATCATATGCGTACATTCTTGTCAAAAAGTTTAAGGACACCATATTTTTATACTTTTACATTTTCTCGAAGACGATTTGATGAAAAGCTACCAAAGTTTCAACACATACGGGAGAATCCAACTTACCTCGACGCGAGTCCACGTCATAAAAATTTTCTAAGTTCTAATAATACCGTAATATATTAGGGTAGCATAATGGTAAATGGAACAGCTTGTATTATTCTTACATGTAAGCTGTTCCATCTAACATTATGCTACCCCTACTATATTACGGCACGATATTATTAGAACTAACAAAATTTTTATGACCATGGACTCGCGTCGAGGTAAGTTGGATTCTCCCGTATTAGCAATTGTATACGTTTTTTGTGCAACCTTATTCACCATTTGACCTGCTTGGCTCCCCTACTATTAGTAATTGTTTACATTAATAGAGAGCTTCTGCAAGCGCCCGGTTAGGCCATACGACTACGTTTATCTATTGTTTGGGTGCACTCACACAATAGATAAACGTCGTAGTACAGCCTAACCGGGCGCTTGCAGAAGCTCACTATTATCTATAGGCCTAACTACTCTTCAAATGACGCTCATCTGGTCATAAAAATGGGCATGCACAGTGGTAGACTCGGGACCCAGTCGTTGTGTCGCTCCGGCCGCCGCACTACACTCCACAAACGACTGGGAAAGCAAGCTGCAAAATCAGCGGCTAGCGTACCGACAACAACAACGAATGTGAATGAGTTCAGCCAATCAGAAACTGCGTCTTCAACGGCCGTCGTCTGCTCGTTGCAAGATTCAAATCAGCTGATTATATTTCGGAACTTTTTTCGAGGCCAAGGACGGTATCCTGGTACCTAAGTTCGATGCTGTATGCGATAAGCAGTACTTACGGATAAAAAAATATCCTGCTAGTAACTTTGAAAAGATTCTAGACGGGCGAGAGGCTCTGGTAAATTTCATCAATAACAACCAATCAAAAGTGTGCCAGATTTCCCCTAGTAGATTGCTTTCGGGCAATTTCATTGGTCGAGATGGCCGTTGTTGTTGTCGGTACGCTAGCCGCTGATTTTGCAGCCTGCTTTCCCAGTCGTTTGTGCAGTGTAGTGCGGCGGCCGGAGCGACACAACGACTGGGTCCCGAGTCTAGCACAGTGGATGGACGTCAAAAGTTTTAAAATCCACCGTCTGATAGGCGGTAATGGGCCATCAGTAGTTATTCAAGTGACCTTCATGTTTTAACTGGTGAGAACGACAAATGGACGTGTCTTCACCTCCATTGATTTGAGTGTGAAGCCATAAGTGATCAGTGATAACCAGATGCTTAATTATTCAAACTAGCATGATACCCATGGCGAGCACATATTCACAGGATGCCTGTGGCCAAAGGATGACATTTTGCTGGGCGTCTGCATGGGGTAATATGTTTGGAGGAGGCCAACTGCTTCGGCAATAATCTAGGCCTATGGGAAGCAGATGGCAGCAGTTTTATGTGTTGGAGTACCTTTTTTCTAATCACCCTGCATGGTTGAAGAAAATATTGGTGGGCATTGTAAATCATTGGAAGTTTCTTCATGCATTTTATTCGCTAAGGGGTAAAAAATATGATGGCACCACTTGAGGACCACCCCCATGTCATTCTCAACATTCCCTGTGAAAATGGTGCCATTTCGATCAGAAACCACGGAGGAGTTAGCGGTCGAACTGAAAGTGCCGCCGTCAATTACAATATAGATAGAGGAGTAGATACCAATGAATAGTTTCATAGCACAACAGTACATATGTATCAATGAGCCCATTTAACAAGGGACAACTTTTTTTATTTTGACTGCCAGAGCTATGCCACCCAATCTGAGGGCCTTGGAAGATACTTTTTATTGATGAAGTATAAAGAGCACATATCAGCATAAACGGGGGTCTCCTCTCCGATTCGATTGCAGTAATAATAGGACTTTCGTGATAGAAAGGAAATCAGAACTGCCCTTCATGAATTAACACACGTGACTGACGCAGTGGAACAAGCCTTCAAGGAGCAATCAACAGAGGCGAGTGCAGATACAGTAGTAGGCTATTGCAGTACGGAGTTCTTAATAAAAGAAGAGCAGGTTGATCTAAGGTAATTGTTCACTACAAGGCTCATGTGAAATATCGCATGTTCAACCATGTTTTTCCTTCGAAATATAATCAACGTACAGTAGACGTATTTGTACAAAACCTGCAAGAAGAATCATTCCCTGCTAACTATCAGATTACTCTGAGAAACCTGATGGCATCGCATTTAGCGTCACGAATGATGCTGGAATTCTCATAGGCAGAAAGCCATTGCCGAATCAACCTGATTTGTCTTGTTGTACTTGACTCGATGACGCGACGACTCGATGGCGCGATGACTCGATGACCGCCAAAATTATTCAATGAAATTCAGCTGGTTATTTCTAAGAAGTGGTATGGATCAACGGCGGAAGTGGACCGACGTAGTGTCCCCAGCTACCAAGAAGTGTAAGTTGATATTCAGCGTAAATCATGAAATGAAGGGTAGCCTCGAACTAGGCCTATAGCTCCTAAGTCCTTGAGAATTTACTATGGGTCCCTTTTGAAAAGTTGTTGGAATTTGTCTTGTCTCCCTATTGCACACCCCGGAGGAGGTATAGCGGTAAGTTTCAGCCCTTTTGAGCAATGATCCTACTGCATGTTCTATGCCGGAATTTTCCCCAATGTGTCCGAGCTGCCAGGCAAAAAGTAAATTCATGAAAAGAATCAAATGCACCCGGGTTGTTCATGTACTTCATGACGTCATCAGTATGTTATGTGGTCACTTGCATCTTGGCAAGACGCACGTGACAATCTTGGACGAAAAGTTTCAGATCTTGGAACAAACTTTTACAATTCTTTGATACATGTATTTTTTATTATGTAATGAAAATTAAATTCTTGGACTGTACTGAACAGAAAAAAAACAGTTTTGAATGAATTCCGCTGCTTCACGCACAACCACAATCATGCATTCTTAACGCCAATGACGTCACGGCTTTAGAGTTATACTAAACATGGGAATAGGTATGTGGTTTAACATGTCTAACGATGGTTATAAAAATATGCCAGAGGTGGCTTATTTCATCTTCCTAAAAATGTTGCATCGTAACCCAGTGTTTTGAAGTGGAACTCGAATTAAAATAAGGCATGCAGCCATCAATATACAGGAAATTTAATTGGCCTTCTTCGCGCCTTCGAGTCATCGCGCCATCGAGTCATCGAGTCAAGTACAACAAGCCACCTGATTTGGGGGTTGAACACACTGGTGTATATATGCGTATCTGTTGCTTTAAATGCAGGAAAAGGAGTGCTAACAAAGACGTTCAGAAGGTACTGACAAGGAAATGATGTTCGAAAACTCGCTGATGGAAGCAATGGTGAGTAACATGAACACATCTGACCATGCCACATGAATTTTAGGAGGGGCATATCCTCACGCACTGGTTTATACCTCACTCGATTCCACCATCACGTGACAAAATTACATGAACCAGAATGAAATTCATCATGAGAATATCAAAGGTGCTCAGTACTCGCGCTGGTGTCAAGCTAGGCGAGTAAATCAAGCTGCAAGCCAACGGTACACGATTTAGGATGCCACCTTTTATATATAACCTGTCTCTTTCTTCTCTCTATTGCCACTGTGTTTGTCCCTTTTCTGATCCATTTCAGGCTGCTTTCAGATATTATATCATTGCCCTGAAACATAATGTACACCCTTAGTCAAAAGTAAATGCCCACCTAATTTTCCAGCATATTTCCAAGAATATTTTTCATAGCCCAGTTTTCTTTTCATGCACGTGATCCAGGGCCACTATAGGCCACCTTTTAAGACCATAAAACTGGAAATTATTAAACAATGTGTTTCGGGGGAAAGTTTGAAATTTGGCCAAAATGCCGTTAATACTCACCTGTTCGGATTGAAACTGGTAGTGTTTTGAAGCCAGTCTGTTTCTGGACAACACAAATTTTCTAAATTCGAAATTGACCAACTTTGTGGCGATTTATGATGATTTTTCTGTGGAATAAAATCCCCGCAATTCCAGTTGACTCCAAGCCACATTTTGATCACGTGCCCCAATTCAGTAAGTCCATTGAAGGGCTATTGAAACCGAGCCGACCCCAATAACAGGTTACGCAGATATTTGTGACTCTGACCGGGCCTTACCTCATCAATGGGAGTATCTGACCACGATTACTTAAGTGCAACTTACACCGGTATGTGTTTGTGAACAAGTAGGCCTATTATTGTGAGAGACCCGATTCATAATTTTACAAAGGGACCTATTACTCCACTATTGATGTCAATCGCTCGTTTTGTGGCTAATTAACCACTGGGTAATGCTAAACTTCTGTGCCTTGAGTGCCTGGAACGAATGGCAAGAACTGGTAAAACCATTTTACAAAATCATCTGTAACTTTGCTTTGGATGACAATTTTAGCATTCCGACAATTTTTCTGTGTCAAGAAACAGATTGGCTTCACAACAATACCAGTTTCAATCCGAACAAGTGAGTATTAAGATTTGGCCAAATTTCAAACATTCGCCGTGTTTAATAATTTTAAGTTTTATTGTCTTAAAAGGTGTCCTAGTGGCCGTAGATTATCTGTATAAAAAGAAAACGTGGCTATGAAAAATATTCATGGAAATATGCCGGAAAATTAGCCGGGCATTTACTTTTGACTGATGGTGTACATGTACATAATGTGCACACCAAGATCTGATCCGATTGAATTCTTGGCTTGGCCTGAAATATAATGTACACACCAAGATCTGATCCGATTCGATTGTTGGCTTGGTCACCATGTGACTAAAAAGTGCAATAACTCCTGTAATGACTGGGTCATCTCGATCATCCAATCTGGGTACATTACATGTCATATCTAACGGGGTTTTGATTAATTGACCTACTTTTCAAGGCCTCAGAAGTCAAAGTTCGTCATACTGAAAAAGGGTTTTTGGCCCACAACACCTAAACTACTACAACCGCGAAAATGCTTTTCCGCTGCAATGTGACTATGTGTATGTGCATTACACCTGCACCCTATATAATAGTCTCGCTTGGCCAGACGCTACGGGCTCACCCCTTTCGGTAAATCACACTCCGCGTCTGGCTCTTTTAGAGATTAACAGTCGTGAAGACCGCGTGGTGGCAGCACGGGTCCTTGGGTTTTCCCAACCTCGCTCGCTTTTTGACAATATGGCGAGTGGCCCAAGGTTGTCTGCGCGAGCTATACCCCTGGGGCCGAGGTTGGGTTTTTTCCTGGAAGTAATTTCCGCGGGAATTATGAGTCGAAAGCGTGGTGATTGGCTGGAGTCCAGTGGAGCGCCATCTAGTGGTGTTACCGGCTTTTGAGCCCCAAATGTGCCAGTGTGTAGGAGACCGGGACGTCGGATACACACTGGGGCCGAGTGTACCTATATAAATGCAGCAAATTTCAGCCGGATTGGAATTTAAATACGGCCGCCAGGGGCCATCTTGAAAAGTGACCTATGGCTCAAATCTCATGATGAAAACCACAAATAAAGTTCTCACCTGGTATGATGTTTCGCTAGACCATTTTGTTTTGTAGTTTTCAAAACGTTGATGCTGATCTGTTGCCAACATGAAATGGTCCATGGACCATGTGCTCACTGGGTTGGACATAATAGTCTAATGACAGAGGGAGGTACATATCAGTTATGAGCAATCTGGGTCAAGTCATTCCCAGAAAAGACTTTGATGATTTTTGGGTTATGCCACCTGGCGGCCATATTGGATGTCCGATTAGGCTGGAACTTCACATGCACATAAAGGTCATCTGCAGGGGACCACATAGCACATTGGAGCGCTTTGGGTCAAGTCGTTCCTGAGTTACAGCACTTGGATGATTTTCGGGTTACGCCACCTGGCGGCCATATTGGATGCCCGATCGGGCCAAAACTTCACATGGACATAAAGGTCATCTGCAGGGGGCCACATAGCACATTGGAGCACTTTGGGTTAAGGCGTTCCTGAGTTACAGCACTTTGATGATTTTTGGGTTATGCCACCTGGTGTCCATGTTTGAAGTCAAATCAGGCCGAAATTTGACATGCGTGTAAAGGTCATCTAGATGGAGGTAAATATCAAATTTGAGCACTCTGCGTCAAGCCGTTCCTGAGTAATAGCACTTACTTGATTTTCAGGTTACGCCACCTGGCGGCCATATTGGATGTCCAATCGGGCCGAAACTTGGTATTTTTTAAGGTACCCCTCCAATGCATGTTTATGCACGATATGAAGTTGCTCGGTAAAATAATGACAAACTGTGGCAGGTTCGTCACTTTTGTCGAACTTTGACCTCTGTGACCTTGAAAAGTAGGTCAAATCAAAAACCCGTTGTATATGTTATGTATCCTTATTAGCTACACCTATGATAAAAATTTGGAGATGATCTAGTCATTAGTTCAGGAGTTATTGCACTTTTTGTGTTTTTGGTTTCCGCCACCTGGTGGCGAAACTGAGAGTCGAATGGGACCGAAACTTGGTGTCGTGGGTCATCTGACCTAGGGGTATACATGTACCAAGTTTCAGATCAATAGCTCCAGCGGTTACGAAACGTGCCCTGCTAACGGACAACGACGGCCGACGACGACGACGGACGCTGCACCATCGTAATAGCTCACCCCAGTGAGCTAAAAATTGCCTTTCAGATGCAGAGACGTTGGCAAGAATAATCCCAGTAGTTTTTGAGAGGTACTGACATTTAAACGGGGATATTCTTTATTGATCTGGGACCTGATTCACAAAGCATACTAATGCAGCTGATGTCAGGTCGCACTACGACTGCCTGCGCTGCGGCCGGTGTAATGAAATCTAATGTTCCCGATACCAGATGTCCGCTTCTTTTGTACAGGGGACATCTCGTGACAGAAGTTCCTGTCTGTTAGTGTCTGGCCTATTGTAGCTGCCGCTTATTTCGTCAGAATCTTTTGTTATGGGACATCTCATCCCGGGGCACATGACATTCTACTACACCGGAACAGTCGGCATCAAGTGAAGAAATTACGGTCAGGTCGCAAAAGTGAAATTGTTTGCTCTCGTAGAACAGGTGGCATGTACGCGCGGGAATGGTAACTCGAGTCAGATCAACTGCGAATGGATTACGCCGTCGGGATGACACAGAACTAGAACATGATCAAGTCTTGCGATTCGTGATCTTTTTAATCGGCGACTGATGCCAAAACTCGCAGGTGCGACGCAACTGCAGTCATGTCACGCCATCGGCGACTGAATTTTACCATGAGGTCGTGCCTCAGACGCGAAGTGATCCGGAAAAGCCAGTCGCCGCCAGTTTTGTGCCGTCGCAAGGTCGACCTGACATCAGCATTAGAGTTGAGCATTCGTAGCATCCTCTCAAACCATTGTTCAATGTTTGACTCACAATAGCTCCTGGGGTCGTATGCATAAAACATCCTAAGTGTAAAATTTCCCTTAAACTATTTTTCCAAACAAAAGAGAAGGGAAATTTTACACTTATGATGTTTTATGCATACGACCCCTGGAATGTTACGAATTCTTAACCATGTTAAAGGAGCACTGTATTGGATCTCAAATGCGTTATTTGACTGCCGACGTAGAGGGAGCCACCTAGCGGCAGTAAGAGGAACTACAGAAATGCATTACAAAATGTACGTAGTAAATCGGGTCAATTCGCCGACACGTAGTTAGCCCCTGGGTTGGAGAGTGGCGCGGTGGCGCCGGCTGTCGAGAAAAAGTGGCAATACCGTGCTCCTTTAACTGCTAAGAGAGATTTGTGATTAAGGCCCCAGGCGTGTATTATGTATCTTTACAAATTCGGGATTTCAGAACGCGACACCATCCCCAACTCGAAATAAATCAGCCGAAATTAGACTCATGGAGACTATCCACTGGATTGCAAGGAATTACTTATACTACGTTGCAACGGTAATCGGCCCCCAGGGAAATGTCTTGTCGTTTCTCATCACGATGCGGGGACATAACCGTAAGATATCCACGTCGGTGTATATGGCCTCGCTGGCAGTTGTTGATACCATGACCTTCATTACCGGGGATATCAGTGCGGTCGTTTACGAATCACAGCCAGTTAGAAATTTCTTGGGCGATTTCATCGGCAGATTTTTGGTGTAAGTAAGTGCTTTGTCAGTTGAGCACAAACTTGCAAACAGATAAGCGACCAGGGTCAACGACAAGAAAATTCGGATTCGGCTCAGAATGTGCTTGCACAGGATTCTAGTTATATAAGTTACTCATATTAAAGCCAATTCGCCTTTGAAAAGATAAAAAAAATTCGCCCGCTTGAAGTCACAGTCTATGCTTCTCTTTACAGAATTATTTTGTACCTCGAGTTTTCATTTGCTATATCATCCGGGTTCTTTTTAATGGAAATGACCATTGATCGTCTAATTGTTGTCCGATTTCCAATGGCTGCCGGCAGGATTTGTACCACCACTCGGGCTAAGTGGACAGTTGCCGTAACCCTGGTTGTAATGTTCGCTCTTAATTCCAATGTTCTGTTCGTGTTTAACTATTCGCAGAATAAATCGACTGGTAAGTCAATTCACATTGGAATCTCTCCGTGTCATGGACAGTAATTGCCACGGTGCCTTTACCTTGTGTTTTTGTACGGGCGAGGGAAAGACCCCCATCCAATTGAGGAACATGCGTAGCTTCAGATGCCCTCTTCCATTCGAAAGCCAGCAGTACACCAAGCGATATCGCAAGCAATCTGGGCCGACCGCACAGAAAATCCGGTAGTGCTACCGGCGCCTATCTGCAGTTAGTTGTAGCGCATTTTCCCATTAATGGCTCAGTCACAAATGCAGCAGCCGCCGGAGTATATCTGGACGTCGGTCCGGGTGGTTTTTTGCGACGTTGCGGCCTGGGACGGATTTTCCCAATCTTTCACATGTCATAAGATAGTTTTCGATGGGCACCCCCGTGGGACACTGGCCAGTAATCAGCCGCTGTCGGTCGGATTTTGTTCCGACGAGCTGAAAAATGGTTGGCCGATACCGTCCAGTCCTCCACCGACGTCCCTGCGAGTATCGGCCCGCTATCCATCCGGCAGTCGGGTGATTTTGCAGATCGGCCGGGCATCGGAGGGGACTCGGTCGCGCACCCGTAGGTGGCTGGCGGGATACCTGTCGGACTTCGGCCAGTGTGCGGAGGATATCTGGGCCCCCGCTTGACGGCCAAAACTCGTCCGATCTACTCAGTATCTGGTGAGGGGCTGACGAGTGGCTGGTAGGAGCCCGACGGGTGTGTCAAGGATTATGAAGGATCCCCTAGCGAGCTGTGTTTCTGCCGCAACTCGCCACAAGAAAATAACTCCGTTCTTCCGATCACCTAAAGCCTAGGTCACAAATGCACCGGGCTCCGTACGATTTCCCCCACCCAGCGGATTGCTGCGGATAGAGACTGAAACTCGGATCTAAGATGAATCATGCCGAAATCGCCTCAATAGATAGGCGGAAAGTAGGCTGGATCAAACTGGGCACCGTAGAAATTGGCCAAAATGTCTGTTTTCACTCGCCGTACGGGCCCCGGAGTGGATATGTGACTGGGGCTTAAGCGGCGCGCTGCCGAGCTCAGGACAGTCGTAGATGGTCTCGGGCCACCGGCCGGCAACCCGTCATTTTCCCTATGTTTAAAAACACATCCTTGGCAGAATCGGGGGAAATGTGACAGTAAGCATAACTAATGCCCGCTGTATACAATCAAATTTTTCATCCAATCTTCTGAATATGCTCAATAATGGCCAGTAGGCCCGGAATCTGAATTTCCAAAAAATTGGATGAAAAATTTGATCGTGTACAGAGGGCATAAAACGCCGATAGGCACAGAGAGCACTATCAGACTTTCTGAGCGATCGGCCATGAACGCCAGCCAAAATTGACATCACGTGTGCGCTGGACACCGATGGGTGGAATCCCCCCACCAGCGATGTTCCCCAATCTGAAACAATATCAAAGCCGATATCACCTAGTCCGCGGTGGCTGAGAAAAGATCGGTGGCGAGTAGATGGCTTGTAATATCGCCTGGAATGCTGCTGGCATTACTTGGGTCGACAAAGCATTAGGCCTCTGATGAAAAAATAAAATACAACCGAAATCCAAAGAATGTAAGATATCCGCAGGTTGGTCCTTCGTCGACAGTACAGGTATAGTAGGAACCAAAGTGGACGGGAATGTGGTCTAAGTAGTATTGGTTGGGAATGCAATCCGACGATTGCAACCAAAAATTTTGTGTCCACATATTGTCTCAATGGTGATTGCATAGCTCCCGGTACGGTACCTGGTTGGTCGGGTTAAAAACGCCTCGTGAAGTTGCCCAGGGCATAGACGACGAACATGGTCTGCCAGGCCACTCTCACGATGCAAGCGGATGCCCGTACGCATCAGTATCCGTTTCAGCAGACCGGGTGTGGTCACATACATATCACACTAAAAATTGTTGGGTAAAAAGTAACCCAAGTTGGGTAAATTTTAACCCAACCAGTAGTCTTGAACGTTAGTTGTGGTGTTGATATTTTTGGTGACTGGGAGGGGAATGTCGATGGTCGTCAGCTGCCCCTGCATTCAGAGAGACTTAGTGAAAGTCTCTCTGAATGCAGGGGCAGCTGACAGGGATCTGTGGTTATAAGTATTTATTAGCAAATGCAGATTTGTAGGGAAAGGGAAGGGCTGGGGAGATATTCGTCCTGCGACTGAAAGTGTTCAGCAAAAAAAATAAACAGAGAAACGACACGCGAAAAAAATTGCCTATCGCAAGGCTCGAACCCGGCGCCCCAGATTCATAGCCGGACGCTCTGCCGATGCGCCAGCTGGCCGCGTCATGATAGTGGCTGCTCAATAAATGTTTATAAATATATCCCAGCTACTCAACATATTTTTATGATGATAGAAAATGACGTCACAAATCAGAATAATCTTACAAAAATCGCATTTTACAACAACCACAGAGCAAGTCCCCAGCAAATCTGTCAGTATATCGCTACATAATGTATCCATCTACGTTCACAGCCACTAAAAACGTGAACCAACCGTCCGGTATATTCCATCTGAACATTAGGTGCATAGGCCCTATTTCCTATGAGTCCAGTTCTATTGACTGACCCGTGACAAGTCTTTGGCTAGCTTTGCTGTTGACCGCTACGCGGCGCGTTGGGCCCTTGCGTCAAGGATGATATTATAGCACCAACTAAACATGTGGTAAAATTAACCCAAGACCGTTGGGTGAAAAAGCACCCCAACACTTGGGTAAAAATATCCCCCGAATATTTAGTGTTTTTAAATTAGCCCAATTGTTGTGTTGAAAAAAACACCCAACATTTGTAAAAATATTCACCCAACATTTAGTGTTTTTGAATAAGCCCAATTGTTGGGTTGTAAAAAAACACCCAACGTTTGTGCACTTTTAACTCAAGTGATATTTGAACTACTGCTTAATGTTGGGTAAGTAAGCATCCAATGATAAGTAAGTTTCCAAAGATCAATGTCCAATTAAGTATTTACCGGTAAGTATCGGTCTAGAGCTGCAGGCCCATTCAGCGACGGACTTAAGTTAGGGCCGTTTAGACGACAGGCAAAAATCCACATGCGATCCGATCGAATCCCATTGTGGTTCAAAACTCTTGCGTGTAAACGCTACCCAATGCGGTCAAATGTGGATTTAAAATGGTCCCGAATCCACATTGGGCCGCATTGGACCACATACGACCACATTCATATCTCGTCTAAACGCAAATGAGACCCGATGCGGGGTCGATCGGATCCAATCGGATTGAATCTGAATGTGTTTCTTTGGCTTGTCGTCGAAACGGCCCTAATGTTTGATCTGGTATCAATGTACACATGCGTGGCATCTCACACCATGCAGTTTTCACACCAATCAGCCCAACCGATCTTATTTGTATTTGTGCTTCTCAAATTGAAGGTGTCAATTTTATATTACTGAGGTTTCGCAAGCGGCCGGTTAGGCCCTACGACGACGTTTATCTATTGTGTGGGTGTACCCAAACAATAGATAAACGTTGTCGTATTGCCTAACCGGGCGCTTGCGAAACCTCGCTATTTTCTTGACGTCAGCTACGAATAACGTTTTTTACAGGCGTCGAATCCGTCGAAGCAAAAGTCCCCGACAACCCAGCCTTGGAGATGTTCGGCTCCATGTTCCAGCTTATCTTCGGCACCCTCATACCCTTCGCTATTATTATGCTTGCCAACGTTTGGATTATTCAAACTGTCAGACTGGCGTCGCAGAAACAAAAACATCTGACAGGAACCACCGACGTACCAGGTGACGCAAAACGTAAACGGGAAGCAAGTCATCTCACGCGCATGCTCATACTTGTTAGTTGCGCATATGTCATTTGTTCGATCCCAATGCGTATCTACGAGATGATTCTTGATCTCCCTGCAATGAAACGCATTTATGATTTTAACGACACGTATTGGTTCATGCGATATAAAGTTGGTTATATAATACTGGCAGATATTTGGATTCTTAATTTTGGGATTAATTTCTATCTTTATTGTATTGGCGGAAAGAAATTCAGGGAGGATGCAATCACGATTTTAAAGACTGTTTTTCTCTGTAAATGTTTCAGGGGGTGAGAAAATATACAGAAAATATATGTCTTGCACCTTAGAAACTCGATTTCTATTTCATATTCTTTACTTGTATCTCCTTTATTTGTGACCCCTCGCATAACATAAAACTGTTTGGGATCGGAGATTGTTTGGACTACTCGCAGGGTACTGATGGACGCCTCGTTTAAACCTGGGCCATTGAGCCATCTTTTTTGAAGAGGGGGATTTGGCCTAGTGGTTTAAGGTGGCGGTGGAGTTAGTAAACACATCCAATTGAGGTCCGTTTTGAAATTTAATTGCACGAATGTGTTACGACCGTAGTTTACTTTGCCAACGAAATTTGTAAGTTTATGTATCGTTGCAGATCTCCGAATTGAAAAACTGCACAATAATTAACTGATTATGTAACTTTATTCATGACCAATGCAAGTCCCAGATGAAGTTTTTCAGAGGCGATAACGGGTACAGCCGGCTCCAAATGACCGGATTTTAGGTAGTGATGGGTGCAGCATGGCGAGGTCTATGGTCGTTCATGGCCCGATTTTTCAAAATTGAAATAACTAATTAGCAATTGCTTAATTAGTGGCCTGAAAAAGGCCAAAACAGAAAATTGAATAATTTTTGCTGTTTTCCTCTGAAATTCAAAAATCGGGGCTGGAACGGCCTTAGAAGAAGCTTTTTCCAGATCATATTCAAAATCAGATTGACTATCGATCCACGCACAAAAAAGAAATCGCTCGTGAAAATTTGTGAGAAAGTCCGCAACTTTCCCCGCGAGCCCTTTGTTATGGTAATGAAGAACGCGTGTGGTGTTGGTCACGTTCGGACAAAGCCTGTTCAAAAATCATCGACGACAGAGCTATTGTCAGGGAACGGTGTGGCCTATGGAAAGGCGTCGAAAGAGGTATTGTGCAATACCATCCAGGGCCTAACATGCCTAAGAACTATACTTGCCAAATATTGAAACAGGCTATGATTGTAACCGACTGCGGTTGAGGCTATGAATAAATTCATTCAAATCATTTCCATATTCAGCGGGAAAATACGCCGGGCTTGTCACCACCGCCACCTTAAGGCGTGCTGCCCCTTACTTCTGGCGATTGATGCCTTATGCGAGGGGCCGTGGGTTCGATTCTGGTAGGAAGCAGTCTTTCACCTTAGAAACTCGATTTCTATTTCATATTAGGAAAATTTACCGATACCAAACCACAAGTAACAACACGCGTCAGTTTCACTTTCAATAGGGATGGCATGGATTAACATTGTGGCATCTTGCCACAATGTTAACCCATTTCCCCTTATAGTCGCATATCACTTGAACGTTTATGGAGTGATAACCTTTCCTGTTGACAAAGTCAGCCTCGTTAAAATGAGGTGAAATTATCCAAATATGTGTTCCATCAACACAACTACCTGGAAAGTCCCTGATCCTATGGAATCCATCTTTAATTACATCAACTTGCCCTTGTTCTGGCAACTGAACAAAGTTGTTAACTTTCCCAGATAGTGCTAAAACTCTGTTGACAACTCGGCAGGATGTTGGCCTGTGCGACTTGTACACTGAAAAACTTTTTTTCATCAAAATGACGAACTTAGGTTCGTTTTCCATTATCACCAAACTGAGTATCTAAATTCGTCAAAATGTCAAGTCCAGGTTCGCCATTTTGACGAACACAAACGTGACTTGTCATTTTGACGAACCCTTGTCTATGTTTGTCAAAATGACGAACCTGGACTTGTCATTTTGACGAATTTAGATACTCAGTTTGGTGATAATAAAAACGAACCTACATTCGTCATTTTGATGAAGACATGTTTTTCAGTGTATGGGGTCGCCAACAACCATTAGAAATGTTCCTCTTGCGTAATACTGTAATGCATGATTATGTCTCGTTGGATGATCAATTTCGGGTGTTATTAAATACGTTATAAACATGATCCCTTCACGTGAAAATCGATATCTCTTGATCAATTCATCATCAGTAAAAATATCAAGTGGATTATTATTATTATTATTATATTTATAGCCCGCTACATACAATTATCTCAGTGGGCTTTACATAGTCCGATGCAACTCTGCCAGTTCAAGAATTCGTCTAGCCAAACAGGCCCGTAGCAGCCCTCTGATGAGTGGGGGGTCCCTGGCAGGGTCGGGTCCAGGTTTGACAGAAAGGTTGGGTGCTCAGCTCGGCGGAGGCGGTCAGGACCGGAAAGGGAAGCCGAAACGGGGGGTCTTAAATTGACAATTTAAGTGCTTTAGATGCATTTTCCTGGGATCTGAGAGCAAAAATATGGACATATAAAATGGACATTTGGGCCAAGGTATTTTTGGCAAAAAAAGGGGGGGGGGGGGGGGCTTGGACCCCCCGGCTACTACGGGCCTGCCAAAACATACAAATGAAGCATATAGTTGCCAACTGGTGACTTAGAGGTACCCAAGATCACCTCTAAAGTTAGCACACAACATAGCAGTCAACTAAGCTTAGAGGTATTTTATGAATCCAGCTAGGGTTAGTTGGCAGCTAAGGCTCAAAATAGTTGCCAACTAGGCTTAGCAGGGTTTTATGAATATTTAAGAAAGACTAATCCAGGACCGGAATAACCCACTTAAGCAGGAATGATTTTTTCTTCAAAAGTGGTCGGAAGATGGCCAGATGGACGAAAAGTAAGTCATCACAGTAATTTTGCAACAGAGAACTTTTTCGCCGCTTAAGCAATAGGGAGTTTATGAGATCACACGCTAACGATAACATTTACGTTAACAATATCATTTGCACATGAAATACATGCAAAAAATAGCGTGAACGTCAACGTTATCGTTAGCGTGTGATCTCTTAAACTCCGTATTATCCCGATGAGGAATTTTACAAACAACACTTTCGTTTTGCCAAGGAGATTATATTCTCCAAATCTTGCAGTTGAGTGAGTGCGAGATATCTCCAAATTCTGACAAGAATTTTGCGTTGTCGCCTAACTGTGAGCCTGATAGTGAAACGTGTGTCGCTGCAATAGCTCATCCAACAACCTGTTGAGCTTAAGTCTAACGTAAGTTGGAACTAAACTTTAAGTCGGCATGCATCAACTAATGCTAATAGTCAGGGAGCCCAGAGAGGTTTAATCAGCATCTCGAGTACAAAAACTTTTTGGGGTTTGTGGGTTAGGTTCCACCCCTCTGACCACAAAAACCCACTTCTTAAGTTCCTCAAATGGTGGGTTTAGAAGATACAGTCGTTTGAATTTTGGGTACTGGCTTTATCATTGGACCAAAATCAGAGCATTCTACAGGGTCTTGGAAACTGATGTACAGCTAACTTTTAAATGGTTGGCTTGAGACCCTATAAATGTATTGCCAACAGATAGAAACATCGGCACACTGAGACAGAAAAACATATTCTTATGTAGTTTATCATCCTGGAAGTGACGCATAATTACGTCTTTTTCCGAATTTCGGTCCATACATACTCTTTGTTGAATTTCTCATCAGATAGCAAATAAAAACAAATAAGAACATGCTAATCTGATTCAGTGTCAATATGGATTTGAGGCAGTCAGCTGTGAGTTTAAACTGATTTCCTTCCTGTGTCACTGTGTACAAAATCAACTTTAATGAAAAACTCTACCCCTAATGCAGCCAACTAGCATGAACTATAAAATGTGATGTTTTTCTCGGAGATTGTTGGGGTAATTACTGTAACATGTAAACAAGGTTTTTCGTGAAATACCTAGTTTTAAGCCAGAGAGTTGGAGAAAAATAAGGTACCGGTATTTCGAAAAAACTTGGTTTTTCGAACGTCATACCGGTTTTTTAGAATAACCAAGTTTTTCCCTGGGTTTTCCCCAGTCGGCCTCGTTCCCAGGTCTTGTTCCAACACAATGACTGGATGCTTATAAAACAATGAAATGAAGGAAACGAACGAACTACTGACACACATATCTATTAGAACTGAAGGGAAAGTGCGAATCTTTGTCCGCTATGCACGGAAAATCGGTGGTATTTAGTGCATGTTGCACCGTCTACATGTATATGTGAAGAGGATGAAGAGTGGAAGGTTTTCGACAGGAAAAATTGCTGAAAATACGGTGCGTGTAGTGCTTTTTCGGGCAGAATTTGGCACAGAGAAATAGGGCTTCCCCGCTGACATGGTTTGGGTTCTTTATGGAACTTCCAGGAAGCATGGTGGAGATTCCCGTGACGACATTTTCCTAACGCTAAAACAACGACATCCGCCCCATCCGACACTGATCTTTCTGTTCTGATTCACCCGATATTGACAACATTTCGTCGTGTAAGTTGAGGTAATGAATGGGAATGTTATATAGGCCTAACAGCGCTGGCGGGAACTGATGGCCCATGATAATTCTATGTCGTGCATTGGTTGGTATAGTAATGATTTTATCATGGTCTATATTTTACCGGAGGCTTATCTATTCACATTGAACCGGCAGTATAGTAAACATACATGGTAAACATGGCTTACTTACGCACTCCACGCCATGTCCTCTGAGGCCTAAACTAATGTATGTAGAAGAACCCCGTTAATATCATCATCCAATAGTGATCTACCGTGTCGGACTTATGCAGTACCCGGGCCCATTCGCCCATGCTTCGCAATCACCTTTGGCAAATCACAGGGACAAACGTTCAAATGGATCGGCTAAAACTTGGCAACACCTGTCTCACACGGGAATTTTGGGCCTGTGGCGCCCTTTCATGAGTAGGCTCCTCATCCGCTGTCTTCATCCACCCTCCACATCATACAACACGAAATGTTGTCTACCAAGAGATGCTTTAAACTAACTCCGCCATAAGGCAACAGTGCACTTATAGTACACACCCATTCTCTTCATCACCAAAATTGCCACAGGCCACTTTCCAGGGCCGTATTTAGCTTTTTGGTCCGGGTGGGGGCAGAAGACCTTTTTTCTTGCCGTTTTTTGCCCAAAATCTGCGTGGAAATCTGCGTTGGCTCTGGGGAGGAGGGGCAACTGCCTCATACGGCCCTGCTTCCCCACCAGGTCAGTGAGTCCCAGTAAAAAAAAACCCTCCCCCACATGGCTTCCCTCAACACCGTGCCATGCGCAGCACGGGTATTTACTGGTAGGAACTATAATAGGAATAGGAACTGTGTGTTTGAACACTCCCACTGTTAAAATCTATATCGTTTCTTTGTAAAAATGGAGACAATTTCCGTAGAAACGAAAAAATGCCTCCAATATAGGTTGTGAAGCTCGATCAGAAAATATAAAATATAAAGCAGGTGTGAAACGGACAGGGACAATGTATTTAGAAGAATAACAGCGAAGTGTGTGGGCTATACATGTATTTCTGTCACACTGGTGCCATAGTTTGGTTTCCCAACTCGCCGCTCTGCCGCCACTAGTCACTACAAAACTAGGGGACGAGGAAATGGATACCTCGTTCCCCCCTCAGTTCATAGACTATTCTGCACTAACGGGTATGGAAACTTTATCTGGATACGAGGTGTGTGCACAGGTTTTCCGCTGAAATGTGAAATACCTGGTTTTCGATCGAAATACCTGTTTTTTTAGAATTACAAGGTTTTTCTAAAAAACACGGTATTATTTCCATGAAATTAGATTGAAAAATGGGGTCTTCGCACATAATTGGAAACAAGGTATTTCGAGATACCAAGTAACGTGGCTTAACGCTTTCGGGACTGGATGAAGTTGAAAAGTGTACATATCGTAACATGAATTTCTGATGTCTCTACAAAAACGCGCCCAGCTCCCAAAATCTGCAACCAAAACTGGTGACAAGACACTCATTCTGGAGGCAACTGAATGGGCCACGAACTCAGGCAGGTTTGCTTATTCCAAAATGTCTGTGAGAGAAACAGGCCAGAGCCGAAGATGCAAGTTTTGAGGAAATCGTCGCAGTCTGCCTTCGTTTTCTTTAGGTTGCCAATCTTTAAACGTCTATATCTCGATGACCGTTGCCCCTAGGCTGCGAGTCTGAAAATTGGTCAAGACAAAAAGCATCCATTCCGCGTTTCTGATGCTTTTTGTCTTCCTATTTACATGATTTTAGAAAATGCATGACTCATTCCAAGTTTAGTTGGCCTGTCAGTCCGTCTCCAGCTGCAGGCAAGGAAAGGAAGTCACTTATCTGAACCCAAGCAGTAGCAGCCTTTAACCACCATGTTAACACTTGATACAAACGAAGACTTTTAACTAGACCTGGCAAATGCCAGCAGACCTAGCTGAGCGCATCCTGAGAATATCAGGCGTTCTTACTGTTCGCTCCCTTCGTCACCGCAGATATTTCGCTTGATTTGCTGGGGTATTTGGCGCCTGAGAAAATGCGCCCAATCAGCGAACGCCATTTCTGAGGCATTACACGTAGATTGTACCGTAGTGTCACGCACAACACAGTGCTGAAGTACCTCAGCTTCCCCACCTCAGCCTAACTAGAGATCAGTTACACCATACTTGTATAACGGCCCTTGTAATATTCACAGCCAACATGCAAAGGACTGATGTAAAACTTTACACTCTCAGGCGCCGATTATAACTTTAGTTGCATACATGTAATCAGAAACTGACAAGACATGCAAGACTGAAGGTTCAAGGATACTCCACTTACACGTTACTCCTAGGGCCTACAGCCCATTCAGCATCAGATTTTCCTGCGGGGCTATCACTTTAGTATCAGTCACTCCCGTGCCGGGATGTGCCACAGGAAATATAATCAAGAGGCCCATGAAACTGCTGCCCAGCTGATATTTTAGGCTCTGGGTTGATATAAGAAGTGTAGGCCTAGTCGGTAGAGGAATGGTAGTGGGTGATGTCAAACTTCATCCACGACCAAATGTGTATGGTTAGATGGGATAAGACTGCCAAAAAGAGACACGAGAGACACTAGGCATACAATTTATTGTGAATGAATTACTTTTACTTTTTGTTACGGAAAACATACAGTAGCTATGCACAGACAACAAGAAAACAACCCAATTTGTCTGCTGTGTGGCGGTCGTGGAAAGCATATCATGTGTTGTATGACTTTGACATACGGTAGGCTAGGCCTATTCAAATTGTTACCCCATTTAGGGATTCCTTTTTGTCAGCTCAGATGATTCTTTAAATTCAAGGCAGTTCCTTTCACCTCCTTACAGAAGCATCAGCAATGAAATGGGTGCTTGGCAGCCAGCGACTGACCTGAAAGTGAAATTGAAATGGTGAAAATAAGTGATTGTAAAGGAATAGCCTAGCATCGCCAGCATGTGCAATAAGGAGCGGATCCAAGGGGGCATCCATCACACGCCCCTTTTGGCCATCAAATCTTGAAAATCGACTGTGAAATTATGGAAGTAGTCAATCTGGCACAGGGCAGCCTCTCTTTTTCCCAATCCTGCGGCTGCTCACGATCACGCCATGCATTGCATGCATTGATGCACGCAGTGTGCAGTTCATGCAGCACGCCAATTAGGCATTCTTCGTTCTCGGCACGATACGACAGACGACCATTTGACGGTGACGTCATCAGTGACGAGCCTTTCGCCTAATTACTTATTCACTGAATTGAGCCGAGGGCACACGCAATCGTCTGTCAAAACTACAATTGTCGGGGTTATTATCGGTAATCATTAAGTCCAGTTAGGTGTGTATGATGTAAAATGAACTTACCTGGCGTTTCATTCGTAAGTTCTGCCTTACTCCTTCGGTCCAGCTGCTTGAATTTCTGAATGCAGAACGCAGTAGTGATGACGCCATAAACTGCCCAGAGCTACGGCAATACCTCTGCAGCTTCGATTAATGCGCGAAGAGTTTGCTCACTTTTGTACAAACACAAAAGGGGTAATTATCGGTTTTTCGGACACTTCGTTTGAACTGAACAATAACAAACCAAGATATAGAATTCCACCATGTCCAAAGAATATTTTTTATTGGTAAAATGTTGAAAGAATGCAGGCTGAACCTCGGCACTATATCACGGGCATCCGGGCACAGTAAATTCATTGGTGCATTTCGGTCCTGCACCTTGCATTCCAGGCATTCCATACCAATCCTCGTTTGCATGGCTTAACCAGTAACTGCTGGCATAGGAAGCCAAGTAGATGGAACAACCTGGAGATGAGAATGGGTCACGACATCACATACACACACACACACACACATCACATCACATCACTCGTATGCCCCTATCACCTAGCTGGCTATCGCTCAGCTAGGTAAAAATGAAATGTCACAAAACCAAAGAATTTGGATGTCCATCCCAGGACCCAACCACTCATCAAATTGTCCCTACTCAGTTTTCACTGACAATCATGTTTGTCACCCCCTGGGACAACCTGACCACTGGCAGTGGCACTGCCCACAGTTGCATCAACGAACTCACTACTACCTGCTGCTGCTGTACCTATCCCTTCCAAACCAAAGATATCGGCATCATTGATTAACTGAAACCGATCATTTTCACTCCAGTAGGCTTCGACTTCGCCAGTTTCTTCTACTGACGACATCACCTTATCAGCTTCTGCAGAAGTAGACATTTCAGTATCGACATTCAGTGTAACAACATTACCATCTGACCCTCAATCTCCCCAGTTTGTGGCCAATCAGCAGCAGTTATGTCAATCTGAGGCTGAATGTCAGTTTCAGTTGTTCAACAACATCATCTTCCTCGACAGATCAATTCCTCGATGGATCAACGTATCAATGGCAGGTCTAATGTGAGGAATTATGACATTTCTACTCAAAACATCAACAGAACCTTCTGGACCTCAGGCAAAACCTCCATCATGAATAGAGCAGTCAACCAGAAGAGACGGGTTTACATAAGTTTCTATAACCCCTTAGCTGAGTTGGAACCATTTGTGTTACCAGTGGGTTCATACTCGTGACTTGTAAGGATGGTGTCACGTCCAGGTCGCGTGACCAATGGTGGCGTACTGCATTAAGTGGACGGACGATTCGATAGAGTAACAATATATCACAGCTGCTTTATTTAAACTCGTCAAACGTATAAACCACGAGGGACTGAAACGAATACAATAACCAAAGTTAGATTAAAACAATTAACACATAACTAAAAGTGAAATAAAACATTCAGCACCAACTAAACCGAACTCAACGACCCCTATACATTTGTACTCTTCAAAATATCTTCAACACCCTAATTTGGAATACATACCGGCCGGCCATAACACAATAGCTGCACATAACTCAATCAATATATACTTTCCCGGGTAATAACTAAAGCTTATTATCAATCTGAACTATCCGACAAAATATCCAACAAACTCATGAAACAGAATACATGTACAAGAAATAGGGAACTTACCCCAAACCTAAAAAATCAGCAGCAAACATGAACTTCAGACAACTTCAGAATTTCAGGGGACAACTTCACATTCCTGTCACTCCACAAAACTGACCAAACAAACTCTGGACTCACATGAATAACCTAACTGACATGATCCAGTCTAAAAGGCCCACGCCCAACACTGGTCTCACTAAACAGTAGACACCCAATTTAGGGTCGGTCTCACACTGCAGTTTTGAACAATACACACTCTGCTTTGTGACAGATGGCTTCAGGGCAACTATTAAGCGAGTGAGATAGAGAGCTACGCCAAGAGGACCCGATCCCCAGGACGGTAAAAGTACCTGTACAAGGTCAAGGGTGGGAGTGCGGCAGCTTCCCATTGGAAAATGTGTCATGACATTGTAAAAACTTAGTCTGATACTGGATTTTGTGTTTCATTTCGCCTTTATTTCATAAATTCATATTGCACACGTGCGATACTCGCGCTTGCCCTTGGAAGAGAGAGCGTCTCCCGACGCTACATGCAATGGGGTACCGGCAAACAAAAGGCGGCGCTGATCATCAACTCGGTTAAAACGCAGGTGCGCATGCCTTTGCGATTGTTGAACGTCATCGGGCGTCGTGCGTCATTCTAACGTTACAAAAAATGCGTCATTCACAACCCATGACGTCGACCATTCGCCTGTCGTTTACGCTAAAATGGTCAACATTATCGATTAAATTCATCATGTTCCCGCAGAGATTTTTGCTCAAAAGCAACAAGATATATTTTAGCACTTCTGTACTTAATGATAGAAAATTAAAATCCGAAATTGAGTGCAATGTTTTAGTTATATTTGGCCCAGAAACAGGGTGTGCTATTCAGAATTAATTGGAAAATAACGTTAGCCTCACTTTCAGTGACGCAGTTATGACCGAGTTGATACTCAGCGCCACGTCGCGGATTAGATCTGCCGGTACCTCATTGATTATCAATGTCATCACGTATGCAACATGACAACGGGGGTCCTGGCTAATCTGACGCTGATTGTGGTGCCAATCATCTCAAGTCACTAAACTGGCCACTCACCACATCATCCCCCACAAAAATCTGTTCATCTCAACTGGGATGAACAAAATATTATGTAAAACATGTCTCACTCTGACAAGTCTGGATTACAGTACTCTGAAAGTCCCAAATTCCATCTACACTATCCAAGAAATACTACACTGAATGGAACACTATCCAGCACGTTCGAAGGAATGACGCAATGGGTGAAAATGGTACAAAAATGACAACTATATCTTGTCCTGCAGAGTTCTTATCATGTGCAAGTCCGCAGGAAATCCTTGGATAAAGGTCTCATTGCCTCCATAGTCGATGGGTACACCATATGAAGGAGTGAGGACAGGGCTATGAAACAGGCTTCCCTTCTGAGCGACTTCCATTTGTGATGTACAGTCTTCCCTCACTATACCCCCCCCCCCCCCTTTT
>NMRB01000530.1:93643-105849 GCA_002633025.1 Notospermus geniculatus
CCCCTCTCGCTTCACCTCTGGTTGTGATGACAAATGTTTGTCAAGAGCTCCCTGGGCAGAGTAACGTTACACGTAGGGGACGTACAGTAAAACCTCGCCACGCACTTGCCCAGAATCAAACGTTAATCTACTGACATAAGAGATCGAAATACGAAGTAGCATTCGTTCCAAGTTGGTACCCTGCAAGTGGCCATGTATGGCTCATTTTGCCGAATTCTAAAATTTCGCTGTGCAAATATCATATTTTCCTAATTTACACAGCAAAATGTGGGCGGGGCAGAACCTAATGATGCTTATGAATATTAAATACGTACTGGCTGTGTAAATAAAAATTTACTCCTTAGTTACACAGCATGCTGTGCAAATAGCCCCGGCCTTTCCGTTATCTTGTTTTTTTAGCTCACCTGTGGTGAGCTCTTGCGATGGTGTAGCGTCCGTCATCGTCCGTTTAATAGTAGGGCACGTTTTGTAACCGCTGGGGCTATTGATCTGAAACTTTGTATTTATACCCCTAGGTCATATGACCTATCACACCAACATTTGGTCCGATTCGATTCTTGGCTTGGCCAGCAGGTGGCTAAAACCAAAAAGACAAAAAGCGCAATAACTCCAGACCTGAACTAATGTCTGGATCATCTCTAAATTTTTATCTATCATAGATGTATCTAATGAGGATACAAAACGTCAACGGATTTTTGATTTGACCTACTTTTCAAGGTCACAGAGGACAAAGTTCAGAACTTTGCCTTTTGGTGGCACGTTTCGTAACCGCTGGGGCTATAGACCTGAAACTTGGTGCATATATACCCCTACTCATACATTGTCACGACAGGTAGCGCTCCTACCTCGCACTGACCTGTCACCGCGCGCGCAAGGCATCATGGGACATATTGGGACTACTTGTTGCATTTTCAAGATGGCGATCGATTCCTCGCTTCAAGTTTATAAATTGCAGAATCCCCTCAAATAGGCCTACCTAGGATGTCTCCGTGTGTGGGTATCACATTATCCGTCATGATTATGACATACATAGGCCTATATTGTGTGAGATATGCTGTACATGTCATATGTTAGCCACTGACAGGTGCGTAGTGCGTCGTCCACACTACAGCAGTCTACACACAGTGTATAGCTGCCGTGGTCAAAACCCGAATATCATCGTTTTCTTTTCAACAATGTCATGTCTGTGACAATTTCTCATCAGAAATAAAAAATCAGTCAAATATTTGCAAAGTCTGCAAGAAATGAGCCTCATGTCGCTATTTTCTTAGGATTTAATTTCGTGGCGTAGTAGATCACGTGATTACCCAGTTCAGGCGGTGATGTGTCCGCGTATTACTTTTTACCCAAATTCGGCGTGATGCGGCTCGTGCGGACACAGGTCTCTGTGCAAGGCAGTCTCAACAGTAGTCTTGCGCAGCCTGTGTGGACACAATGCCTACTCATATGACCTATGACACCAAGTTTAAATCGATTCTCAAAACACAAAAATTGCAATAACTCCCGAACTAATAACTGGGTCATCTCCAAATTTTTATCATCTAATGAGGATGCATGACATATGTAACGGGTTTGTGATGTGACCTACTTTTCAAGGTCACATAGTTCAAAGTTTGAAATTTGCCATTTGGTGCCACGTTTCGTTACTGTTAGGGCTATTGACATGAAACTTTGTGCATATAAAGCCCTATGTCAGTTGACATATGACACCAAGTTTCGGTCCGATTCAATTATTAGCCTGGCCTCCAGGTGGCGAAAACAAAAATCGACAGTCCACTAATTCCTGAACTAACGTCTGGATCATCTCCAAATTTTCGTCATCGGTGCATCTAATGGGGATACATGACATCCAAAATAGATAAAGACCAAAAATGTGACAGTAGGATTTTGGGAAAGCACACCCTTCCCATTACATAAATAAATAAATAATAAATAACAATAATAAATAATAAATAATAATAAGAAAATGATTTTATTCACAATGGCACATTAGTTGCAGTACTCACAACACGTTAGTCTGTCATTAAACAATTGAACTATGTGTAGAAACCATGAAATAGAAACGGGTCACTAAGGTGAAAGACATCACTTCCTACCAGATTCGAACCCACGGACACTCGCATTAGGCATGAGTCGCCTAGAAACTACATGTACCTAGAAGCCAGATGCCTTCCCATCATTCTGTACTACCACAGGCATAACTTTCTGCAAGGGTCCTATATACCGTTGACACAGTTCTGGACAGGTGTGACATTCTTCCAAAATTCAAAAATTCCGCTGACCAGTTCATCTTTATTATGGATTTTTTTCGTACGTTGCATTTATGGCCCATCCCTGTTCCTTTCCAAATCGGCGAAGTGTTGACAAAGGGATGTTGATGTTCAACGTACGGTAAATGTGCTGCCGCAGAAGGGGGGACGTACATGTACACCGATGTCATCCTGAAAAACCAGCTTGAGATTCGTCGGGAAATCAACGAACTGAAGGAGATGGTAACGATGTTGAGAGCTCTTGTCACAAACCAACAGAGAGAGGTGGTCACGCCCACCGTCCAGCAAGTGCCGTCAGCCATTGAGCAGCCAGTAGAGGTACTCGTTCGGCCTTTGCAGCAGCCGCAGCCAGCAGAGGTAACTCGTTAGGCCTGTGCAGCAGTCGCAGCCAGCAGAGGTACTCGTTAAGCATGTGCAGCAGCTGCAGCCTGACTATCAAGAACAGGATCAGGGAGGACCCGCTGATCATCAACAGCAAGACAACGAAAATATCGGTAACATCACGCACACAGTGAACTACCGGGTATCTTACGAATCTTGATGACACCATCGTCGCAGAGCAATTTCATCTTGCTCACTCGCCTAAGAATTTTGCAACGAAATTGGTCCAGCAGATGGTCCCTTCAAAAGAGGATAGACAACGTATGAACTGCGCCGGGAAAGGGAAACGCCCAATCCCAGAAGAAATTTTGGACTTCGTGAAAGCGACTGTTTTCCTGCACTATTCATATCCGCCAGCGACGAGGAATACCGTGTGGAAAAAAATGCGTGAAAGCCATTCACTCAATGTGTCGCAAGAAGTGAAATTAATGGCCTGATTGTGGACTTTGTATTGATTATACAATGTAGGAACTGGATTAATTGAGGAATTAAACTGCGTGTAGTGAATTATTTTACTGAAGAAGTGAAAATATGGACTGATTGTTGTGGACTTTTAATTGAAGAACTGCGTGTAGTATAATAATTACATGTATATTATAATTGTTAACTGTGAATCTGCGGTAGATCTTGTACACAATACATGTACTTGTGAATATACATATGTACATACATGTATGTAAATAAAAGATAATTAACTACATGCAGCATTTTATTTGATCATTATAATGAGGAAAATCATACACATGTAGTGAACACAGATCACCGCCGTCCAGCAGCGATGATGCAATATTTTCTACAGTATGACTTTTGTGGCCACCCTTACTGCCTAATGGTCACACCTCTACCCGTCCGGACGGGCACTATGCTAGTGATGATGAAATTAATTCCACTTAGCACGTGGTGCCGCCACAGACACCTTTGTAATGCATTTTGTACAGGCGAGGTTGTTTTACGCCATCTAATATCACAATGTGATTGACAATGTAATATCACGATGGATTATGGATGTGTGCATGGAATTTTCAAAACATTTACTTTTATCGGAGATGATAATGCGCATTATAAGTTGTTGGCCGATCTTGATGAAACTTGGAGGATATGTGCAATAAGTTGTTTTCTTTATTTTGACGCTAAAATGAGTGAGATCTGGCTAGTATTTGCTGAGATATTGGGCCCGGGAGCTGGAAGGTATGCTTTCCCAAAATCTCTACTGTCACATTTTTGGTCTTTATCTATTTTTGATGACATGCGATAGGTTTTGATTTGACCTACTTTTCACGGCCACTGAGGTCAAAGTTCAACATATTGTCATTTGGTGGCGCGTTTCGTGGTTGTTTGACCTAAATATCTTCCAACGTGGTGTGATCAGGTTGTCATGCGTCATTTCCAATTGTACGGTATAAGATAATAAAGTGATGTGAGACAATGTAAATAGTGTAAGTAGTCTAATTTTATGACCCTGTTGACCTCTTGAAGTTCATCTACATCTACATTCAAATTTCCCACCACTAAAACTGTCTCAGAGTGAGGCAACAGGAAGTACAAGGAATCATGGGTAATTGAGGGGGAAAATTCAAATAACCACCATATTGCTTTTAGAGAACTTGCTGAACACATCTTGATTCATGCACCTCAAAGTTGTTGTAAAATCTGGCAAATACAAGACTCCTGTGGGGTAAGTTGTATTTTCAATGCAATCCTTGTAATTTCAAGTCCATTCTGAAATATTTCTGGTATGGTATAAATATGATTTTTGGTATATTTTGAGTGTTATTTGGAAATGCGCAGTTCCAGTCAAATGGTGACCAAGTGTGTAGGGAAGTGAAGTCCTGAACTCAATAGTGTGTAGTTCGTAGTGCATATTCTATGTGACACGTGAAGTAAAATAAGCATGTAGGATGCATAAATATAAATCATGTGTGAAGTGTAAAGTGTAAAGAATAGAAGAGTACTCATCTTGAAACAGTAATGTAAAGAGTGGTTCGTGTAAAAGTATCATAAGTGTAACAAACATAGTGTGGAATCATTTGACATTGTGTTGTAAGTGTAGGAACATTTCTATGGGTGTTGTACATAGTTAATCAGTAGACTGGAAGGTGTAGGAGTTGCATTTTGGGTTACATATTTTCTCACAGGTTACATTTTGTATTTTTCAGTCATTGTCCGGGGTCATTGTTCGTGGCATTCCATGCCTGAAGTTGAATACGTGTACGGTGTTCGAGTTGTGCCATCATTGTGCCATAGAGAATAAAGATTTGGAGTCTGAAGATCTTCGTTAAGCCTATCGTTGCTTCAGCCCCTCCTCGGGCTGCTGGTTTCCTCCCATCTCGGGAACACGCCAAGCCTGAACCTGACACAGGTGTCTCGGTACCCTCTGTATCTGGAACTCAAGGCTTGCCCCGGAACATTTCGATTTTTGTCATTTGTTCTTCTGGTACATTCAGACAGGTGAGCACATGGTCCATGGACCGTTTCACTGAACCTTGTTTTCATATACGTGTAACTCAAAAACTTACTGACACAATGTACGGGTTCACGTGGGCCTATAGTCCCTTTAAGTGACCATTATATTCGGTCCAATTTGAGCTTGTAACGGATTTTTCGGCACTAAAGCATTAGCGTATCTCAAGACATGAGCTGAGATATGTTAGTTTTTATGCCTAGAAGTGTCCCAGCTATTTATTTTAGCGATTATTTCGCGATTAATACGTTTTTTTTCGGCATTTTGTGGTTTTCTAGAGATTCCATAATTAAGAAACGATTTTGGTTGGCTAGAATCCATACGGGGGTCACACATTCATCTCGGGCTCCAGGGCGGCCGAGTAGTATGGTAATTAGTGTGACCTCGATGTGGCCCCGACGTTGAGAGGCACATGTGGATAGAAATTGTTATCTTTTGCCATGGTGCAAGATGGGGTATACATTAGCGTTTGTTGAGTATTACGACGAGCCGTGGATCATCACTCACTCTTTTTATCGAGTACTGAGTTAGGCCTGTTTGTTTCGATCATGATGGAGACGGAGTGTTGTTTTGTTTACGTTTTTCAGTCGGCGTTTTGGCCTGAATCGAATGCACTTTGCTTTGACAACTTCATTTGACCTTGGAGTAATTGACTGTTCAATGTGTCAGGTTGAGCACTTGCGTCCTCGTATCAAAGGCATTTGTGTTTGTGCGAGCATTCTTTATTTCAAACTCTTTCCACGTGAACCTTTTACGCCGCCAGGCTTGTTTTAATAGTGTTCTATACCAAACGATCGGGAAAACCAGTGGGAATCCCTTGGGTGCATCAACTGGCGCACGGAGCGCGGGCTACATGTATGCTAGTGTTTATAAATACCAAGATTCACAAGTAGTGTTGAATTCGGCCTATATTGGTCAGTTGTACTAATTTTTCTTGTGTCGTCTGATTGAGTGAATTTGACTTGGGGCTCTTGAAATTTCGGCCCGCCTCAGAATCGTTAGGACACTAGAAACACCCCAAAGGTTAAAGGGATGCCGTAGGTAGCAAGCTAGGCTCATGTCAGTGTGACCACTTGTCACCGGTGGCGCTAGCAACTTACAACCTACGGATTGTATCTATTTTACTTTGCAATAAATGTCGGAGACAGGTTCTCATGCCAACCAATCGGTGTAATGAGCACATCAAAATGCCTATGACATTGTATGAGGAGGCTGCCTGTAGGGTCCCTTTAAGCTTGTTTCGCCATACATTTTCATTAACTACAAATCCCTCGATTACCAATACGCAATGCAAGTCTCCACCACGATCAATTGATTTTATTGGAAAAAGTTTAAAAAATGAATCACGAAGGTTTCTCCAGCAGGCTATCAGTAAAAACAAAGTGAAACTCATGATAACACAAAAAACACTCTTCGCGAACAACGATTTTAAATTCTCGCTCACGCTTTGTGAATGTAAAATCGGTGAAGTACTATTTTGTGTGACTCACTGGAGTTAAGCTTGCAGCACACAGCCACACTCACACCTCGTTCGTCGCCCGAGATGGCATTAGCAAGGTTTCGCAAATCTAACGAAACACGAAATTGGACTTCATTTCCATGACGTACGGTTGGTACCACAGATGTCGTCTGCTGCAAGAGCGTCTTTTAGCGTATGACGTAAGACCGACAGAATTACGGTGTGTATTAAATTTTGAAATTTATCTTTCGTTTCCACTTCGTAGATACGAAGTCGTAATTTAAAAATTCAAAATGCACCATATCTCGCTCGGTCTTACATGATATGCTAAAAGACGCATTAGCGTCAGGGACAATTGTGGTAGCAACCATCTCCAGAAATTCTCCAGGACCTGGAAATGAAGTTGAATTTCGTATTTCGTACTTAGTGGTTCGTCAGATTTGCGAAACTTCCCTAATATTTTCTGCCGCAATTGCACTTAAAGCGCCACTGTATGCATTAGGTTTTCTATCTCGTGCGGCCGACGTAACCTTTGACCTTTAGGCAACCTCGTTTTATAGGTTTTCAGACACGCGATTAAGTAAATTTACACGGTACAGCACAGCGCTAATTCATGGTGGCGAGGTTGATCATGATCTGGTGGTAATGTATGTATGTTCGAGAAGACTGAAAGTTGAAGCATGTCCCTTAATTACTTGGTGAAGGGTGAATCGCGTTGAAATTCTCAAGTGATGAGAAGGATGGCGGCCATTTTTGTCGACTAAGGTTTCGACATAATGTCAGTCTCGCGTAGATGTTACCACTGGCTATGTACGGTTGGACAGGGCACCAGTCTTATCACCTTGGTTCCAGATTCCGCGGCCAATGGAGGCATACTAAGGCATATCTCATGCATGAAGTGGCATTTTAAACGTTCAGCGACCATTTCAAAACAATCTGGCCGTGGCACTAATGCTGCTTGTGCTGTTGTAGTTTGTCGCACTCATCACCGCTGCTATTCCTTGTTGGCCATTCATACCGTTGCCATTCTACCCCTCAGTCCAAATTGGCCTCAGGGGTATTTTCGTTGCGGGCGATGTCTGACCGAGTGTCTGTCTGTCCGTATTAGTTTCCGCATCGATTTTAGTAGCACCGAATCAATTTTCAATGCACGTGTTGGGAATGGAAGGTTCCTTTCGATAATCGGTCTGTTGCCATTTTCAGTATGGCCGATTTGGCTACCATCTTGAAATAGGTTTCTGTCGATTTCGAGGAGAAGTGCCCGAGTCAACTTTTTAATCAGCGTGTTGGGGGTGAGTAGGAAAAGGTTCCTTTCGAAAATCGGCCTGTTGCGATTTTCAATACAGCCACTTCGGTTACACATAATCTTGGATTTGGTTCTCGTCGGTTTCCAGGAGAGTTCCATCGAATCAAGTTTTACCCATGGGTTATCAGTACGGACGCCACGGACACCATGTTCAAAATAGTCTCCGTCGATTTGAATTGAATAAAAAGATTAATTAATTTTTGAAACAGTTGTCAAAGAGTGACAGTTCCCTTCAGTTGTGCAGGAAATAAAACGTTTGTGCTATGTGATTTTCTTTCTTATTCACATTGAATAGATGACAAAGAATGACGATCACATCGACGTACACCACTCCTACGTTAAACATGCAATGCAGATATCCTCTGGCGGACGGCTTTCGTAAACTTCCTTGCGTCTTCAACCCACCTGAATTGGTTTCAGCCGATTTCATGACTACAAACGTAAATACCTTTGACGAAAGCATTTACTTTTTACTAAACTGGATAAGTACCCCATCAAGTCTGTTTTGTGCAATTTTCTGCTTTACTAACGATTCGTTGGCATTCATCTTCGATCGGCTGTCTATGGCCTGCTGGTTACATCGTTATCAGCCAAAGTGCAGAATAAAAAGGAGACGATTGCTGCCAAAAGGGAGTAAACGTATGGTACGAAAGGTAAGGAAATATCGGAGTATATTCAAAAACTCCGTTGTTTATATGAGGAAATCGACTGATAACAAATCTTGTTTGGAATACCCAACTTTATTTAATAGCTGATTTTCTGTAAGAGGGTTGACGCGCAAACTTCCAGCAATAATCCAGGACCACCTCTGGCGTAGTTTAAAAGGCGTTGGCCTTTAACGCGCAGCATTCGAAATAGACACCAGTGAACATGTTGATCCAAAAGAACTGTACCGGTACTGAAACCGTGTGTGGTTTTCTTGTAATTCTTTACTTTTACACCTGCCAATATTTGAAAATCTTCAAAAAAGCCTAACTAAGGGTTAATGGAGTCGGACAAAGAATGTCCCACTTTCTCAGAATTTATCTAAATGAAACACTTTTTATAGACACTGTATGTGTAAATGGACAGCAGTTTTTCTTGAATGTCTCCAAACCAATGGGGTGGAAAAAATTGGTCCCACCATATATAGTAGCAAATTTTCCTGGTTATCTAATGGTATCAGCGTCGAAAAATTCCGTTGAAAGCCGCATTTGACGGAAGGAATTTTGTAAAGGCATGTTTTTGCTACTTTTTTATTTGCATGATTTCATTCAAAATTTTTATATCATTGCGTTCTACTTGTCGAGGCCTTACATGATAGGCCTCATCTTATAATTTCAACGATTCTGTGGAGAAATGTGATTTTGGGGCACTGTTATCAAAAATATTTTGGCCACACGTGCAACACCTTTGACACAGGCCTCTGCACTATTATGAGTGCGTTGGTGAATGAAAGCTAAGTGTTGTCATTTCTCGTTTTTATTTATTTATTTTATTTAAAGTGGACCCCGCGGTAAAATACCATTATGGCTACCCACTACAAACTACAAGAAACTAATTTTATGATGAGAGTGCAGATTGGTGCGTTTGAGGCGGTTCAACTCCAATGCAACAAATAAACATTACTTTCCGTTCACAATGAGTGACGAAAACCTAGTCTGGGATGAAGGTCGTGTTTGTCATACAGGGTCAATTTCCAAAACAGGGTGCGTCAATTCATTGGATTGCTGGTAGTTGACCAATTCACAACCTGTTGGCAGCACCCTATCAATCCCGCAAATTATTCACTGGTCATTGGTTTTTATCTACCAGCATGACCATTGGGTTCAAGGTACTCTGTCAAAGGTGTTGCAAAATCATTTTGATAAAAGTGCCCCCAAATCACATTTCTACACAGAATAGTTGAAATTATAGGATAAAGGCCTCAATGAGTAGAACATAGTGATATAAATATTTTGAATGAAATCCTGCAAATGAAAAAGTAGCAAAAAACATGCCTTTACAAAATCCCTTCAGTCAAATGCGACTTTCAGCGGAATTTTTCACCGCTGATAGCATTAGATAGCCAGGAGAATTTGCTACTATATATGATGGAACCAATTTTCTCTACCCCATTGGTTTGGAGATACTCAAGAAAAACTGCTCTCCATTTATTTTTGGCCATGAGTGTACTTAATTGTATATCATTTTATGTGTGAAATAGGTCAATAAAATGACTCGCTGCCTTATCGAACGCTTTCTATCTTTTCTATTGCTGAGAAAGTCTTGGATGAGTAAGAGTCTTTTTGTATTTCGCAAACCGCCACAGCAAAGGCCCTTGCAACCAGAGGAAGGTTTTGTAGAGCTCTGAATTCACTCTTCAGCGAATTTATGACAATGGTTACCTCGCGAATGCAGTCACACGACTAGACATTCAAGCTGATGGCACGCATGCAGTCATGTACAGAGGCCTATAGATCAGTTCAAACTAGGTCATCGTCCACGTCGTCATGGCGATTCCTTGGAAACCCGCACATGCGCAGTAGTCATTTTCTTGGGCAACACGGAAGCCGTTTGGTTTTTCATTGGTTTCAACGAAGAGTATGATTCCGGCATTCGGCGGCGTTGGTGGTTCTCTTCGATATTTCTACAGTACTGTGAAAGGGTCTGGTACTAATTGAGGAAAGGAAAAATCATTGGTTTCCCCGCTATATCGCCAAAGCGTGCGAGAGGTCGAGCGAAGATTTGAGTGAATTCGCGATCTACGGCCATGTGCATCGCCATTTTTGTCCATTCGGATACCCAACCTCGGCGAGTTTTTCTGTATATCGCACCCGATTTTCATGTTGGTGACGATTTTAGTACTGCCTGGTGATTATGTCGAGGACTCACATACGTATAAACACAAAGCTGGGCGAAAAAACCAACAGAAAACGGCAAAATTGTGCAACCCACCGGCAATCCTTTGTTGAAAGACATTAAAACATTGACTTCTGTCTTGGACAAAGGAAAACGGCAAACTGCGCATGCGCGAATTATCCATGGCAATGACCTAATTACGAAGTTTGAACTCATTTATACAATAATCCGATGAGATCATCTCTGCGAGCCATGTCTGTGAGATAAAATATGTGTGCTTCCTCATCTCATCGAGTTTTATGTCCGCAGCATGGGTCACAGACATGATTTCCAAAACCATAAATGTTTGATATTTCAACACTGTGTCAACAATATTTCGAGGAGTTCGTTCGTCAGCCATCAAAATGTTTTAATTACGACAGTTCACATGGTTTCATATGACAACCGCCGTGACAAATTCGTCAGAATTCAGGGCCCTGATGGAAGGACGAGTTACTGGCCCATATTCTGGAAGCCTCCTTAACTCGAAGGTCCACTTCAAAGCGATTTGTCAGCCAAAAAAATTGAATCCAAAAGGGGACGAATCTTTGTTTACAAACACTCATTTCCTGCATTCTGATTGGCTGTGAGGGCAATGTTTACAAATATCATCCTTCTGTTTACAAAACGACTGTCGATTCGCTTTAAGCTTTTGTATTCTGCCCTGCAAAAAGTAGCTAAAGGTAAACCTTAAGAGTTCAGGAAGCTTGTAGAATACGGCCCGTTGTTCCTTATTGTAGGGACTAGTCTGGTTCCCAGACCTGATGTATCGTGGCGCTGACTGATGGTGCGATGCAGAGGTCAGGCAGGGGCCACGTCAATACTGATCACGTGATATAAAAATTGTCAGACTCCTAACAAAATCTGCAGTGACGTCATTCAGGTCACATGGTTTCGCAAATCGGACATCAAGCCGGTTGTGCAGCGTTTTGACACCATAATTTCGGAATTTCCTCTAGTGCGATACCTGCACAGGCCGATTCAGAGGCAGAACTGAGATACTAGTGCACCTAAAACATACAGAACACCCGGCATTTCCACAGTTTTAACACACGATGTTTATTGGAGCTAGTCATATGTATACTGAATGGCGTCCGTCTGTGTGTGTGTGTGTGTGTGTGTGTGTCTGTGTGTCGTCCGTAAACTGGCACGTTTCGCAACCGCAAGGCCCAGGGTCATGAAAGCCGGTGGAGTGGTAGGCCCTAGGAAGGACTCGAAACAGGACCAAAAATTATTGCGATCTGACGTACATTCTGCTCTCCAGGGGGCATTTTCCGTAAACTGGAAAACCCCAATAACTCAGTCCACAGGCAATATATCAAACTGAAATTGATAGGTTATGAAGCTTGATTTTTGGTACACCAAGTGCAATGGAAATTAATTCGAAATTTGTTCTCCAGGGGGCGCTAGGTGACAAAATAGAAAACAGCACTATTTAAATTTCCCGCGCCAGTTACTTTGACATGTTGG
>NMRB01000530.1:113574-157991 GCA_002633025.1 Notospermus geniculatus
CCGAGAGACTTGCCTGGGCGAGATCCGGTGGTAGATGTTTCCTTTGTTTCAAGTCAACTCATCGTTCAGGCGGGTGTTTTCTTAGGTTCCGGTGTAATGTAAATGGGTGTGGCAGACCTCATTCGAGTCTGTTGCATGATGCATTCTGTGAAAGTGTGGAAAAGTCGGATAAGCCAGACACTGGTACGGTGGCCGGTTGCGGTGTGGGTGTACTGAAGCATACTAGGTCTACGGTGTATTTGCAGACGCTTCCGGTGAGGGTACACACTCCAAATGGGCGGGTTATAGATACCTATGCCCTATTGGACAGTGGGAGCCAGGCAACCCTCATCCGGGAATCGTTTGCTAAAGACCTAGGATTAAATGGGCCCTTGTCCGACCTCCGTATCAGTGGTATAGGCGCAAATGGTACTGAACAGAAATCTAGATGCGTTTCGTTCTGGGTCAGTGATCCCGTAGATGAATTGGCTTCTCCAATTAAGATCAATGAAGCATGGACATTTGGTCAACACTTTAATTTCCCGTCCCAGAGCTTGTCTAGTTCAGGTACGTTGCAGTGGCAGCATGTCGAGGACCTGAAATTACATAATGTCCACTCGTCGGAAATCATGCTGTTGATTGGTGCGAATGTCCCGCGTGCTCATGTACATCTTGACGTCAGGGAGGGGTCTGATGATCTTCCTCTTGCTGTTAAAACTCCATTAGGTTGGACCGTCATGGGTACTGAGTATTTTGATTCCAGTGTTGGAGGTTCGCACCACGTCAGCGTTAATTTCACGACAACTAGTGACGACAGACTAGGAGAATGTGTTGAACAATTTTGGAAGACTGAAAGCTTCGGTTCTGTACAGAATGAAAGACCTTATTCTAGGGACGACATCAAGGCTCAGGGAATATTAGATTCCACACTGCGTCATAAGGAAAATGGCCACTATGAAGTAGGCATGCTCTGGGCGTCTACACAACCTTTTCTTAGAAATAATAGAAGGTTGGCTGAACGTAGGTTTAGGTGTCTTGAGTATAAACTTGACAAGGATTGTGAAAAGCGTCAGAAATACCAAGACGTTGTTAATGATTACATCAATAAAGGTTATGCGCGGAAACTGACCCAGGACGAAGCAAATCAGACAACTGATAGGACTTACTACCTGCCACATCATGCGGTTGTTAACCCCAAAAAACCCAGCAAGGTGCGAGTTGTATTTGATGCGGCGGCGGCGTTTGAGGGCATGAGTTTGAATAGTCAGTTACTTACAGGCCCGGACTTGCTCAATAACCTTGTTGGGGTTTTGTGCCGGTTTCGATGCGGGTCGGTGGCAATGATTGCCGATGTCCAGGCAATGTTTCATCAAGTCCATGTGCCGGAATTAGATTCTGATGCCTTAAGATTTTTGTGGAAGGAAGATCTCTCCTCCAACTTGCCTCCAGACGAATACAAAATGCTGGTACATGTGTTTGGCGCAAAATCATCACCATGTTGCGCAAATTGTTGTTTAAAGCGTTGCGCGTTGGATAATCTTGAGGGCAATTTCAGTCAGGTCGCGCTTGATTCGGTTCTGCGCAATTTTTATGTGGATGACATGCTGAAAGCTGTTGATAGTACTGACTTCGCTATTAGACTAGCATTTGAACTGATTGAGATTTGTGCTACTGGTGGATTTAACCTGACTGATTGGGCCTCGAATTCTAAACAGGTGTTGGAGGCAATAGCTGCCCATAAAACTAAGACAAAGTGTAAGGCCACTACTAGCTTAAATCTCGATCTCGATGACAAAGACAAAGCGGTTCGCAGAGCATTGGGCCTAAAGTGTGACATGGGGAGAGATGTTTTCTCTTTTGATGCTATGAGTGTCGGAAATGTGTTTACTAAACGTGACATTCTTCGTACTATCAGTTCTATTTTCGATCCATTGGGGCTGATTGCACCCTTTGTTTTGAGGGCTAAGCTCTTTCTCCAGTATCTCTGGGAGAAGGGGTTTGGCTGGGATGATGTTATCTCTGAAGAACATTTGAGGGATTGGTTAAATTGGGCCCAAGAGCTCTGCGATTTGCCTGCGCTTAGTATCCCGCGTTGTTTTTGGCCATTGGGGTTTGGTCCAGTCAGGTTTGTGCTCCACACGTTTTCAGATGCTTCGGAGTTGGCATATGGAGCCGTTAGTTACTTAGTCATGTTTTCTGACCTTGGTGACACACATGTCTCCCTTGTGATGTCTAAGACACGAGTCGCGCCGGTAAAGCGCCATTGTTTGACATTGCCCCGCTTAGAACTTCAGGGTGCAGTTTTGGCTGTAAGATTACAGCGAACCATCTTATCAGAGTTGGATTTGGAAATTTCAGCCTCATTCTTTTGGGTAGATTCACTGATTGTGTTACAATATATCAACAGTGAGTCTAAACGATTGAAAACATTCGTTGCGAATCGTGTGGCTGAGATCAGGACGAGCACCGATCCTCAACAATGGAGGTTTGTTCCCGGAAACTTGAATCCTGCAGATGATTGTTCCCGTGGTTTAAATGTCCTAGATATGAAACAAGAACATCGTTGGTTTAGGGGCCCTGAGTTTTTGTGGTCGGAATCTGACTGGCCGGATCGTGTCTTGGCACCAACTTTGGATGACAATGACTGCGAATTGAAACGAGAGGTGGGTGTGGGCATGGCGTCTGTGGCGAACGAGAACGTGCTTGACCCTGTCAAATTTTCCAGTCTTTCGCGTCTTGTAAGAGTCACTGCATGGGTGAAGCGCTTTGTGTACAATGTAACATCGCGTGATCAACGAAGAGTTGGTCCTCTTACTGTTGACGAGTTGAATGCGGCTTTGATGCATTGGATTCAGAGTGCACAGCGTGAGCATTTTACTGATGAAATCCGCCGTCTTTCTAACGGTGAGCAATTAGCCAGGGACAGTAAATTGGTACCCCTGACTCCTATGCTTGTTGATGGTGTACTCAGGGTCGGTGGTAGGCTTAAGAATGCTCACGTTCCATTCGGTTCCAAGCATCAACTCATCATCCCGAAAGATCACGTGATTGCCAAGTTGTTGATAGCAGACGCACATGAGAAGCTGTATCATGCAGGTGCTGAACAGACCATTGCTAGACTACGCGAGGTTTATTGGATCATTCATGTGAGATCTTTGGCGCGACATATCATTCGTTCATGTCTCGTTTGTCACCGACGCCGGGTCCAACCTAGCATCCCAAAAATGGCCCAACTGCCCTTGGAGCGCATCTCAATGAATTCTGTGTGGTCGTACACTGGCTGTGACTATTTTGGACCAATGTTAGTGAAGCGTGGTAGGGGGACAGAAAAAAGATGGGGGTGTATTTTCACCTGTCTAAGTGTTCGTGCCGTCCATTTGGAACTTGCGTCCTCCCTCAGCACGGATGCGTTCATACTTGTGCTGAGACGGTTCATTGCGCGTAGAGGAAAACCCGTTAAGATTTTCAGTGATAATGGCACTAACTTTGTTGGAGCCGGTCGAGAGCTCAGGGATGCACTCGCTGAATTAGACGGAGACAAGGTCCAGGATGTCTTGGCCGAGAGAGGTATAGAGTGGCACTTTATACCACCCCGGGCTCCCTACATGGGTGGAGCCTGGGAGAGGCTAGTGAGGTCAGTCAAGTTGGCATTGAAGACTGTTCTGAAAGAAAGATGTGTGCACGAAGACACACTGTACACATTCATGTGCGAGGTTGAATGTATTCTAAACAGTCGGCCATTGACTTATACACTAGTGTTGATGCCGATGATCTCGAGCCATTAACTCCTGGACATTTTCTCCTGGGTCGCAGTCCTGATGTTCTCGCTCCGGTACAGAGTACCATGTCTGATCTCAGTAGTCGGAAAAGGTGGCGCCAAACGCAGGTGTTAGCAGATTTGTTCTGGAGGCGTTGGAGGAGGGAATATTTGCCACGTTTGCAGGGAACATCTAAGTGGACAAACGAAGTGCGTAATTTGAAAGTAGATGATGTTGTGTTAGTGTGTGATTCTGATGAGCCGCGCGGCAAGTGGCCACTTGGTCGCGTAACGGAAGTTGTTGTGAGCTCGGACGGCCGAGTCCGTACGGTTAAAGTGAAAACTCAGACGGGTGTTGTGACTCGTCCGGTTGCAAGATTGTGTCCATTAGAAGAATCTTAGTTCGGTTCAAGTGATTTGATCGAGTTGTGACAGTAGATAACAGTAGATCGTGAATGAATGAAGTTTGTAATGAGTAAATGTATTAGGTCCGTATAATTTCTAGGTGGCGCTGTGAAGCTCCGACCAAAGGTTTTTTTTTTCTTTCCAATTTGGGCTTCTGACATGTCTGATAGTTCCAGTTAAAGAATGGATATTGGTAACTGCGACTATTCCTGTACTACCGGTAGTTTCATACTAATTTCATATTAGTTTCATATTAGTTTCGTATTACTTTAAATGTTAATTTGTATTAAAGCAAGTTTGCACTGACAGCGCTTTTGGTTCAAGCGCCGTCAGGGGGGTGGCTGTGAAGGATTCCTGCATTTTTTTTGTTACAAGCCATATAAATCTGATCTAGAACCTCTTCAATAGAATTCCTTTGGTATAGTCTGACTTGNTGTGGGTCAAATACAGAAATTCATGCGAAAGCTTCCAGGGGTAGTGGCGTAGTCTTTATGACGTAGCCAATACACGTGGAGTTCCAGGATGCTAAAATGTGGGTATAGGCATTTCATCTGTCTCGATATCTCTACTAGTTAAGGAGATATTGAGTACAATAGGTTGTGGATGGCGGCCATCTTGGATTTCAAGATGGCGGCAACAATTTTCAAACATTTTATGCACCATTGGATTCCTAGACCCTTGAAATGTGGGTGAAGGAATTTCAACTGTCCTGATATCTCAACTAGTTACGGAGATATTCAACAAAACAGATCTACACTGGCGGCCATTTTGAAATCTAAGATGGCCGCCACACGGGGTGCAATTTCCGGTGGCCCCTGGACTAAAAATCGTTGTTTTGTGTTACTCTAACCATCTGCCAAGTTTCATGCTTTTAAGGGAAAGTGCACAATTGATCAGCTAAGCCGCCCCACTATTATGATCTATTGTTCGAGTCATAAGGGGCACAGTCCGCGTGAGTTACTGCGAAACTAATGTATTGGGCCAACCCTGTATACCACGATCTATAAATACACACAGCACACCTGGATGACCTAATTTCTGTCCGCAGTGAAGTACACCTGACTGCGGACAAGATTTTGCAGTAGCTCATGCGGTGTGTGTCCCTAATGTCTACTGGCTTTTCATAACTTGCAGGAAACAATGCGAATACCGGTATCTCTTTCTTCAAAATCCATATACAATTGGCCTAGAAAGTGTTAAAAAGAGCATTTCATACTTGAATAGTGGTTTAGCGACCTTTTGACCTCTGGTGACGTCATCGGTGACGTCATCATAATTTGCATAGCACCAAATTGTAGCTGGTCCCATATCCTTTCCAATGACACCAAATATGTTTAGGTTTAGCGACTAAAATCATCTGTAAAAAGCGTTCTTATTTCCCCTACCCCTAAATTTCGGCTAAAAAATGTCGAGGTCAAAATTCAGATTTGGGCCCAGATAGCCAATTCGCAAGATTATCTGAACTGTTAACAAGTTATTTCCTGTGGAAAATCATTATACCTACCCAAAAACTTGCAAGAAAAAAGTATAACATGCATGACCACCTAAAACCTTAAATAAGCACATTTTTGGGGTTTGGCTCCCCTACTATATTATGAGCGGTGTTGTCATTTCTACTTCACAAATCAAGTCATGGAAAATTGTGGTCAGACGGTCAATTTCCTAAATGGGGTCAATTTTTAAGACAGTCAACTTGTGACATTCCATTGGGTAACTGGCATGACTGGTGGTTGACCACCTTCATTGATCTAAATTCAATTTGACGCTGTTTGAATTATGTGGTGAATTTCCTATCAACTGAGTGCAGGCCTATAACCACAGACACACGTCAACACACAAAACACTACTGAATGGCCATTTTTTCTGATCTACTCAACAGGACAATGGCAGCAAGGGACTGTGTCAATGGTGTGTCTGGCATGACCAGAATAATTTGGATAAAAGTGGTTTAAAACCACCTTTCTAATTAAAATAATTGAAATTTTAGCATGTTTAAGATATGATATGAAAGCTCTCGATGAGAGGAACACGCTCATATAAAAATTTTCAGTGAAAACCTGCAAATAAAAAAGTAGCCAAAAACATGACTTTACAAAATATCTTCTATTAAAAGTCGATTTCACCGGATTTTCTGGACTTCTACATCATCAGATAGCCAGGAAAATTTGCTATCACATATGTTAGGCTCAGTCTGCTACATCGTAATGGTTTGGAGATATTCAAGAAAAACTGCTGTCCATTGACTTTTTTCCATGAGTGTACTTATCTTTTGTGTTCAACAAAGTATTAATGTCACACTTAGGCCCGTATGCACCAAAAAAGATCAGATCAAGGCTTGAGAACGACTCCATTGAGTCGGTCTCAAATTTTGAGCCAGAACTGGTATGCACCAGAGAAGATCAGGATCAGCTTCGTTGATCTGGCTCAAGTGATCTGAGCTCTAACTTGTGCGGAAGACCTGTGTATTTCTGCGTGCAATTGCAATAACTGATCCACATTGCTGAGCTAGATCATTATGGCAGATAGAAATCACATCAGCCAACCCCAGAGTGTGAAACTGTCAGCAACTCCCGCCGGTCAAAGTGACCATAAACAAATTAATGCAGTTTCAGCTTAAAACTAACAATGATATATGAATATTATTATTAGCACTAATTATTATTATTCCCTATTATATTCTTGCTATTATCGCTTGTTATTAAAAGGAAAATCAAGTACCTAATGCGGAATTCATCATCAGTATACTCCCCAAACTGATTATTATGATCTCATATAAGTCGGGGAACAAGGATAACTGGGTTTTGTTCTAAAATCTCAATGATATCAACCAGTCTAGCCACTTCGCTATGGTGAACAACTCGGCAAATCAGCTTGATCCGAAAGTTAAACCTGCCAGTGACCAGGTTTGACTTTTGGATCAGTTCAGGCCTTGATCCTCAGTGGTGCATACCATTTTTCGGTTCATCCCAAACTTGATACCGATCAACATTGATCTGAGCTTCAACTTGGGGATGATCCTCTCTGGTGCATACGGGCCTTAGGCTTAAAGGGCCTCTTGAGGCAGCTTTTCAGTGCATGTTGCTATGATTACTAACACAGAACTGGTGGCATGAGGAGCCAAGTTGAGCATCAATTTTGAAGTAAAATTTCATCCGTGTCAACATTTGATTCGCAATTCATGAGTTCATGGTTACTAGCGCCATCTGTTGCATAGTGGGAGTACTGTTAGTACATGTAGCCTAATAGCAAGCTGCCTCTAGAGGCCCTTTACATCGAATTGCCTGGCCGGACAGACATTATTCTGATTGTGGCAGTTCAGTCAACCATTTGGTCATGTTAGTTTTCCTTTNTCTATGAGGTCCTCACAAACACAACTGTAGAATCAGGCAAATTGCTGACTTATTTTAGATTTGAATGCAAATATCTCTTAAAGTGATGTTTTAAGATAGTGTTTTCAGCAACAAAAAAGAAATACACACTGAGCTAACATATGTACCGAATTCATTAATCAGTATTTTGAGTGTTTCTGCTTCATTTCAGTCATTTTGCAAATGTTCTTTGTTTTAACATTCAGTTATGTAATGGTCACATGTTTTCTCTTTCACAATATAGAGTGATGTCTAAACTCCATATTCCATCCGTTTTTAGAGCAACTACCCAACAATTAATACCTAAAAAACGATTTGGTACAATCGTTCCTTAAGTATACAGCTCCTTTTGATAATCTCAAATATCTCAGCAACCACTCAACATATTTTGATGAAACAAAGCCCAAAATCCTTAGAAAGTTCCACTCTGTCACATCTGCAACAAAAATGTCGAAAATATTACATAATAAGAAGTTTGATTTTTAGTGTTTTTTCTGATGAGCTACTACGTAATTACGATGTTTTCATATTTCCAAAATGTTGATGCAGAAATATTCCCAACAAGATGTACTTCCGTATGGAACAAACCGTGTTAAAATCGGCCCAGTAGTATTTGAAATATTCAACTTATCAGGTGTAGATAAACAAATGTCCATGATTGTACATACATTTATGTAATATTATGATCATATACGAGTCTACTGTGTGTTCATTACATCAAGATTTTGTAGGACTTTCTGATAAAACACTGTAAATGATTGTAAAACTGATATACTGTACTTGTAATGTAGAAGTCATATTATAGTATTTTATTTACAAAACCATCTCGTTCAGTTTACTCACAGTAGGCCCTTGTTTATGGTGAAGTTCAGTTCGAGGATCCTGTAGCCGCGAAGGGCTTCTGCCCACAAAGATATCTCGCCATTTGGCTTCATGCCCGAGAAAGATGTCCGTTTTAATACATCATCTACGTCATAATCCTTGCATAATTAGCTCATTTTCATAATTAGCCATGGGTCTGGAGGGTAACTTTGCATTACAATGAGGAACCCGCAGAACTACGCCACGACGTGGCGCTGTCAGTGTAAGACCCGGAAGTCCTATTTTCTAACAGTATTTCCATTTACTTCTTGCCCCAAAATAAACCACTCTCTTTGGTTCAATTTTGATTAAATTACACTGTCCTGTTTCATGTTCAAAGTTCTCCGTATATCACTGCTTTGTTTCGTCAGAAATGCCACAGGATGCCAATACTGACAACGTCTTTTGGGGAAATTTCCACGGAAAATTGTGTAGCAAAATGCACACATGCTTTGACGACGTGACCTCAACAGCGAAAAAAGTGACGTCAGTACGTCATTCGGGTCTTAAACTGACTGCGCCATCTGCAGTCATGCGGGTTCCTCATTAGAAAAGGAGTGAATTGCTAATTTTCATGCTTGATAAACAAGTATTAAAGTGAAGGGATACCTGTAAGCACAAAATATTGCACGCACAATATTGAAAACTCGATATCTTTTCTATTGACCAAAAGTTGGCTATCCCTTCACCTTAAAATGCAAAATTTTGCGATTCGATGTGGTTTTATTTTCCTGTACACATACATGTACATGTACCAGAAAGTTGGAATGATTTTAGAAGTATAGTCAACAAAATATTTAGATTTTGGTCTCATTAACTTCAGTAATTTAGTTTTTGCACCAGGCGGAGATACCCACTTCTACGAAAATGTACGGAAAGACCCGAAGTCTATGTTAATTGTCACGTGTAGGTTTAAAAATAGAATTCTCTCACATGGACCATGTGCGTTTGTTAGCTCACCGTGGTGAGCTTATACAATGGTTGTGCGTCCGTCGTCCGTCGTCGTCCGTCGTCGTCCGGCGTCGTCCGTTAGCAGGGCACGTTTCGTAACCGCTGGAGCTATTGATCTGAAACTTGGTACATATATACCCCTAGGTCAGACGACCCACGACACCAAGTTTCGGTCCGATCCGACTCTCAGCTTGGCCACCAGGTGGCGGAAACCAAAAACACAAAAAGTGCAATAACTCCTGAACTAATGACTAGATCATCTCCAAATTTTTATCATAGGTGCAGCTAATAAGGATACATAACATATATAACGGGTTTTTGATTTGACCTACTTTTCAAGGTCACAGAGGTCAAAGTTCGACAAAAGTGACGAACCTGCCAAAGTTTGTCATTATTTCACCAAGCAACTTCATATCTTGCATAAACATGCATTGGAGGGGTACCTTATAAAATACCAAGTTTCGGCCCGATTGGATATCCAATATGGCCGCCAGGTGGCGTAACCTGAAAATCAAGGAAGTGCTATTACTCGGGAACGGCTTGACGCAGAGTGCTCAAATTTGATATTTACCTCCCTCTAGATGACCTTTACATGCACGTCAAATTTCGGCCTGATTTGACTTCAAACGTGGCCACCAAGTGGCGTAACCCAAAAATCATCAAAGTGCTGTAAATCAGGAACGCCTTAACCCAAAGCGCTCCAATGTGCTATGTGGTCCCGTGCAGATGACCTTTATGTGCATGTGAAGTTTCGGCACGATCGGACATCCAATATGGCCGCCAGGTGGCGTAACCTGAAAATCATCAAAGTGCTGTAACTCAGGAACGACTTGGACCCAAAGCGCTCCAATGTGCTATGTGGCCCCTGCAGATAACCTTCATGTGCATGTGAAGTTCTTGCCCAATCGGACATCCAATATGGCCGCCAGGTGGCATAAACCCCAAAATCATCAAAGTCCTACTTGGGAATGACTTGACCCAGATTGCTCATAAATGATATGTACCTCCCTCTGTCATTAGACTATTATGTCCTACCCGGTGAGCACATGGTCCATGGACCATTTCATTTACAGTGTCTTTACAGGTGTTTTTGCTCGTCGTTCATGTCGTTACCATCAGTGTGTCTCATACTTTACTTGCATCCCAATAAATTTTTGCCCAAAAAAGAGGAGTAAAAAGGAACTTAACTGAATGTATGATTAAAGAAATAAAGTTTTACGCCGGGATGACATATTCTTATGAAAATTCATCAGGCTGTGCGGACTGATAGGCCTACCTCACTCTGTCTCAGGTGGTAATAAACATTTGCGTTTAATCGGGGCAATTTCCCGTGGGCCTATCCTAAATCCCGAGATTATTAATATAGGTTTTTCATCTTTTGAGGTGGCCAACCAACCAGACATGCCAGACGAGACAGCAGTTTTCCCGGCCGGCAGTTTTCCCGCCCGGCGTCATTCTCAACATAGGCCTAATGTAACAGTGTCCTTGTGCAGGCACAACGGTGCTACTACAGCTATTTAGGTTAGGACTTGGGAAATCGCAGCACCTGTTTGAGTTATGGATCCTTATGTTTACCCAGGGCCGTCCTGGGTAAAGAAAAGGATTACCCAGGATGATCCTGGGTAAACATAAGGTATACCCAGGACGACATTGACCCATTCGGCCTAACTTACCGGGAGGACCTGCATAACGGCCGGCCCGGGGGTGCTCCGTCTATCTCAGAATTTTATCTCCTTTTCATTGGTCATTTTCATCGTTCTTACTGTAGGCCTAGGCCCACTTCAGGTCGTCTTTGGCTGGGGGCTGAGTCAGACTTTCTGACTCATTATTCGGCCCCAGACCTTTAGATTCCCCTAAAGAAACGACGGTAGGCCTACACGTCGGTTCCCAAATTAGCACCCCCAAATGTCCCCAAATTCGATTCTGCAAAATGTCCCCAAATTATCCCAAAGTAAGCAAAAACAAAAAAGTCCAAAGATTTCTCAACAGTAACACAAAAATATCGAGTAGGCCTATATGCTTCAGAAAACACAACTGGAGAATCGTGTCACACAGACTCCCCTTCACCTGCACTTGCTGACCTGTTGTCTGACATCCAGGCCACGTGGTGTTTCCTAAAACAGAACGAAATTCCCGCTCTTCGAACCTGGTGTCGAGGCTTCTGAAGTATCGGCCTGGTGTCGAGGCTTATGAATACGTCATTCGGAAAAGTGAGTATCTCCGCCCGGTGCAAAAACTCAGTAATTCATAATAAACCTTCCATCCAATATGGCCGCATAACTAAGGGCTAAACAGGAAGTGACGTCACGTGCATACCCTCTATACGTGATCATTTTCAATCCCGCTGTTCTCCCGTCGATGACTCGATGTTGATTTTAAAGCATGTTGACACCAAAACTGGATTCTTCTGCGTTTTGCGATGCGGTACCCGAACCAACAGCTTTAACGTTAATTTCAATGAGGCTTGTACACAGCATGGTCAACGTTCCTGCCTTCAAAACGAACGTCAAATTTCTCCACCACGCCATCTTCCGTCTGATGTGGTCGTCAAGAGACGATATCCTACCGCTCCATGTTGATACCTGCTGAGTATAAAAAAAGCTGACGTGTGTCTAGTCTCGGTCACCCAGCCGCTGTTTCGAATCTGGGGATCGAACAAGCGTCTGGGACCAAACTGCGAAATTACTGTTTGGAGGCGTACCAAGATCCTGGTACGCTCGCTGATTGGCTAATCAGGAACAGTAGTCATTCATTTTCATCCGCCGATTCCTCCCATTTGAAAATATCAATCCGGCTGCTGATTGGGCAAGAGAAGTGATCATGTGATCTCATCATGGCGACGACCATTAATGTCAGTTGGGTTTTCTCGATCTCGTCTTCCATACGGATACACAATTCCTGCTCAGATTTCAGCCTGAAATTCAACTCCAGTAAGTTGATGCTGTCTCATATCACTTCGCTAATCGATTCATTGCCAGATTCAGACATTTTGGAAGGTTGTGAGACTGAGTTGAGTGAGTGAGTCTGTCCCGAGATTCGCAGTTGCGCGAGACTACCATCGAATAGTAAAAATCAAGTTTGGGGCCAGACCATGTAATGGTAATGAAAGAGTCTGGCTGCGCGAGACTAACGTGTGTCAAGTTTTCTTCCATGATACTGGTATGATATCTTTGGCCCCTATTACATAGCGCTACATGCTATTCGGTATTCGGTATACGGCAAATAATTGGACATTCATAATTCGAACAAAAAACGAGTAGCGTGCCCTCAGAATAGTTTTGTCTGATGTAAACCACTCATGGAAATATTTGTTATACTTTGCCTCAATCAGAGTTGGCGGTGACGATGATCGTCCTATAGTTTTTCAAGGCACTCGTATTATCGCCGAAGGGTCTGCCATGCATCTCGGCCATCTCATCGGACCTGAAGCAAGGAATGCTGATTTGATTAGGACAGTATCCGACTTCAACCGAAGGGTAAATGTTTTGTTGTCAAAATTCCACTTCCGCAAATTTCAAACAAAGCTCATGCTATTTAATACATATTGCATGTCCTTATATGGATGTGTCATATGGGACCTAAATGATAGGCAGGTTGAGGTTTTCTACACAGCCTGGAGGAAAGCAGTCAGGAGAGTGTTGGGTCTACACCCGATGACCCATGGCAGATTTTTAGCTGCTATAATGAGCTCCCCTATCGAGATTACTATAAAAAAGACGTTTTTGAACTTCATGAACGGTGTCCTCCATCACAGCAACAAAGGGGCTGTTCACTTTCGGAACCATTTTCCCAACTAATTTTTCTTTATGTTGCAGTTGTTTGATGTTCATGATAACTTCAGGTATAATATTTCATAATGTGAACTAGATAATCATGAAAGAAAAATGTGACATAAGCTTCGTTAATTAGGAAAACAAAGAGCATTTGCAAAATGTCCGAAATCAGCATGAAAACAGTGAAATTATTCCCCAATGCTTGTTGTAGTGGGAGAGTAATGGTATTATTTATCATTCATCGAAAAATCATTACTAAACATATTGGTTTTGCTGAAATATTTGCATAAAATGTGTGATTTTCTTCATTTCTGCACCCCTATTTAAGTGGGAAGAGAACAGAACAGCACGTCCAGGGCTGTCAGATTTGAATGGAATGCTGTGGTAAAGATTACAGTCAATATCAGTTACAACATGCATAATCAACCATGACATGTGGGTAGGGTTATGTGATCGGTGGGACATCAGATATAAGCATTCCCTTTTATGACCTTACGCAACACCAACAAACCACTCTACCCACATGTCATGGTCGACAATGGTTGATTATGCATGTTGTAAGTGATACTGACCATAATCTTTACCACAACATTCCATTCAAATCTGACAGGCCTAGATGTGCTGTTCTGTTCTCCCCCACTTAAATAGGGGTCCAGAAATGAAGAAAATCACACATTTTATGCAAATATTTCAGCAAAACCAATATGTTTAGTAATGATTTTTCGATGAATGGTAAATAATATCATTACTCTCCCACTACAACAAACATTGGGGAATAATTTCAGTGTTTTCATGCTGATTTCGGACATTTTGCAAACGCTCTTTGTTTTCCTAATTAATGAAGCTTTTGTCACATTTTTCTTCCATGATTATCTAGTTCACATTACAAAACATCATACCTGAAGTTATCATGAAAATCAAACAATTGCAACATAATGAAAAATTAGTTGGGAAAATGGTTCCGAAAGTGAACAGCCCCTTTAAATTAATGTCGCAGGTAAGCTTTCCCTGAATGGAAGCATGTCATCAGTTTCCAACAACATCAGTGTATTAGCAGATACCTTGCAGGTTCCCAGGCCTTTGATACTAAGTAAGACAGCGAGTTTAAAACTCCGGACTTGAACCTAGAAGAGTCCAGGCGGGTCGCTGCCATACTTATTTCATGTTACATGTACTTAAAGAGAGCAACCATGGAGATGGCGGGGACATTACAGAAATCATTAACCACCTTTCTATTATGTAGCTTTATTTTTCTTATGTCTCTCACTTTCTTTCTTGATTTATATTTCAGTGTCGTTTAGTTACGTTTTCTTAGGTTCCCCACAGGGGCCTAACTGTGTCATTATTGATGTCATACTGTTTCATTGGTTTAATATTGGATGAATTATACTGATAGTATAATTCCTCTAAGGTTTAATCAAACTTGGTCTCTTCTACCTATTTTTTGGTTCAATGTATCTTATTATTGTCTTAAGCACATGCGCATACTAGCACGAAACGCACACTCTGTAACTCAATCTCGTTCCAATCGCCGTTAGTTCCGTTCCGCATTTTATGATGGCTCCACTAACGTCTCTGGAACCAATACTTGGGCTGTTTAACAAGAATCTTGCTAAATTATTCGCCCATTTTATACCAAAATATTGAGAACAGTATTTAGCTAGATGTAAAACAAAGTCACAAAGCCAAAAAGTTGTGGAAAAGAGCAAAACACATCGCTAGAATAAAATATTATTCTTGGAACTATTTTACGAGAAAGGCGGTGATTCGGCTCGGTGTTCCGTCGGAATCCTGCCACGTTTTAGATGCCACTGAATCTGTGAACCAATGAGAAGGTGTATATCGTAGAGCACGTGTATTTGCGGTTTATGGTAAACATCATGTGTGCCCTCGCTTCAACCATCATTTCGTGCGATTTTCATTAATCAGGAGGTTTTGCCTTGTACAATCTAAATGGATATTATATTCGAAACACACATGGATGAATGGACGACACAGGTAAGTTTATTAGGCCCGGATAAGCTCGAATTCGAACATTTAATCGAGGTGTACGCGTCTGTACATTTTTGTACACAGCGATGCACGGGGTAAAAGTGACTCGATAAAACATTCGTTTTCAACCCCTAAATCACATTTTTATCTGTTGTTATAGAAGTTGCTAATCTAATGCTGCGTTCACACCTATTGCGCATCGAAATCGGTTTCGTAAATCGAAATACGGAAATCGGTTTGGTTACGTCGGGTCGGGTCACACTACAACTAAACCGATTTCGATTCGAAACAAAACGCGTCACACCCAACTCGCGATAAAGTGTTTCGCAATAACTGTTTCGATTTGGCTATTTCGATTTAAATACCGGTTTGGTTAAATCGATATAAAAGTGATCTATTTCGAATTGAGTGTGACGCGTTATATCGGAATAGGCCTTTATTGCGAATTCGATTCGATATAAAACCCTAGTGCGAACACAGCATATGAGGGCTAACACATGTCGATTCAGTTGTTGACATGCACAAAACACCCTTATTTCGGTGTGTTTTGTTGACGTCGTCTGCTCAATCCTCCGCGCAAATAGTACCGGTTTGGGTGCAGTGTCACTATATCGGAAGAATGGAGATAGGTGGCGCTGTGAGGAGTTTGTCTGTAACTTTTGTTGTTACGAATAAAAGTCTAATAATAATAATAATAAAAGAATCGCATGCGAAATTGAGGGTTTGTGACAAAATACCACTAAAATATCATGAAACTATCAACATCAAAAACTTCATTCTCAATTTTGAATTTCAAATCACAATCCACACTTTCACCATTTCATATTTTATTGAGCGTAATACGGGTACAAAATCAAGCAGAAACTGATTGGAGAGCCGCTGGCAGAGCGCGGTGTTAGTTACTGAATGTTTGGTCTTCAGAAGGAACTCCGACCGCTATGAAGGCACCTCCCCAAGTCCAGCAATAGCACATATCTGAAATTTCTCCAGCGAGGACCTATCTCTATATTCCGCTCCACCCCAAAAAATTGTTATGTGCAGATTGGCCTGTTGTGATTTGAACCCGTTCAAAAAGCGCTGTTTCCTCTTGTCTTTTTGAACTGATTCAAAAACAAACTGCATGGTGTAACCCAATGGATTGCCTTCTTGTTCAAAATGGCAATATTTCGTTTCGTTTCGTAATGTTCATCAAGGAACAGTCTCTTTAAGGGGAGCGCCACCTATCGGCGGTTACGGAAAGTAACTCGCAGATGGCGTCTTTTTGAACCATGACCTTTCCCCCTTGTTTCAGTAACGATCTCCCAAAAGCAGCAGAAGTGTGCTCATCAATATAAACAAGTCTTCACCTCACCTCGCCTCGCCACAGTCCGATAGATGATTCCAACGAAAAGTTACGCACAAACGAAAACGTTACGCACAAACGAAAACGTTACGCACATAAAACGTTAATCACACAATGGAATGTAATCCACGTGTTCACCTCGTAACAGCCATATTGATTCCTATAGCATGTGCAATCCACGTCCTCACATCGCAGACGGCACTCTGCATTCGCAAACGGCTCCGAATGCAGTCAGACGTTTCGCCCCGACTTCACTCCTTTGGAGTTTGAACTCACTGAAAAACAGAAGAAACGTCACACTCTCTGTAGAACTGTCAATATTATAAATAAAGGAATCAACCATAAAGGTTTAACTGCGAACGATGAACTTACTGAGGAATACACTTCATGTGTTGCCAACAGATGTCTCTCACTGCCTGAATTTTGGCTTCACGAAATAGGCTACACTCCTCTCGCAGTGTTTTGTTTCGCTCCCTACCTACGCTTCACAAACCACTGCTTTGAATGGCCGGTATTCTCCCGATTCACCGCCAGATGGCACCACTACTGTTCCCGCTGCTGCGCTGGAGAAAGTGTTTTAGGATTTTGCTCAGTTGCAGCCTGATGGCGGGCGCTGATTGGTTGGACAGTAGTGGTGCCATCTGGCGGTAAATCGGCAGAATACCGGCCACTCAAAGCAGTGGTTTGTGAAGCGTAGGTACGGAGCGAACCAAAACACTGCGAGAGGAGTGTAGTAATAGGCAGGAGCTTCAACATTTTTTGCGGTGAAGGGGTACATGAACCTGTCAACTTGATGCTTTGAATTCCATTTCTGATGATAACAGAGCTATATCCAGAACGATTAGTATTCCACGTGCAAATGTACGTTAGCCTATTCAAATCAACACAGATGACCCTGCGCTCACATCGTTCGTGGGGTTCTCATTAATTCAGTCCTTTTGTATCATAAGATCAACTAGTCGGAATTCAACAAAATTTGCAGTAAACGTGCAGAAGGGTCTCTCCTATCATATGGAGGAGTCAGAATGCAAATCTGTTGAGGTTTAAAGGGATACTGTCCACATTCATAAAATGCTAAATTTGCCAGTTGAACCTTTATGATTGATTCCTTTATGATATTATTTGAGAAATGGGGCTGGGCAGAAATGAAGGGTTGTTACAAGTTCGGCATAACTCTGAAACTACCGCGGTGCTATTTGCTTGAAACTTGCACAGATGATGCTTGGTACTGAATGATTAACAATTATGATGACACAAAAACAGTTGCATTACTCTTTACTAATTAAATTAGGGAGACAATGCCAGATTTTGGAGGCCCAGAAAGACGAGAAAGAGTCATTATTTCAGCGCAGAATTTCACCTGGGCCTGTGTCACATAAAATGCTAACAAGTTTGTGTGATATCTGTTAATTATTTTCTACAAGAAAATGGTATTTTACATTTTTGGTTCACATGGCCAACACTGCAAGTTGAGAAAGGTTTACAAAGCCATTTAACCAGACAAAAACTGACCACAGGCCTGGGAATTGGTGATGTCACCCAAAATGACCCATTGAAAATGAACACTTCAATTCCAACCCAAAGTAATTCATGTGAAATCAAGTTTGATTGGGTAATTCCTGCTGAATTGTGAGTGGTTTCAGGCTTGTGGTCAGTTTTCACATTGGTTAGAATGCCTTTGTAAAAGTTTGTTGAACTTGCAGAGGTTAGGCATTTGAACGAAAAATCTAAAACACGTTTTTTTGTATAAAACAATTAAAACAATGAACTCTATCACACAAACTTGTTAGCATTCTATGTGACACAGGCCCGTGTGAAATTCTGCGGTGAAACAGTGAATATTCCTCGTCTTTCTAGGCCTCTGAAATTTGGCATTGTCTCCCTAATTGGTAAAGAGTAATGCAAATATTTTTGTGTCATCATAGTTGTTAATCATTCAGTACAACGCATCATCTGTGCAAGTTTCAAGCAAATCGAAACAGTAGTTTCAGAATTATGCCGAACTTGTAACAACCCTTCATTTCTGCCCAGCACCTTTGGCAGAAGTGTGGTGTTTACCAAATCATTGAGAACTGTGGGAATTAGGTGTCATCGGTAAATTTTTCGAGAAATTGGTGATTTTCTACACTCTTGAACAATAGGTGGATTAACAGACACTTTAAACCTTCTATTGTTCAGTTGAATGCAGAAATCTTCAAAAATTGATCGTTGACGCAATATTTTTCACATATTTCTCAATGAATTGGCCCTCATAACATGTCTACCAAATTTCAAGCGTTTCTGACAGTTATTTTTCTGCAATTTCTGGCAAAATTTAATGCACTTTCCATTCATTTTTACCCTCGGCGCCGAAATGGCAGACTTTCGAAAGGGGCCTATTGAGTCTCATTCCCAAATGCCAGGAAAATGCATTTTCATGCCTTAGATTTTCAAATTTTTCTGGGGGAGGGCCCCAGACCACCAGCTCAGATGCGCCTGCGGCGCAAACAGATCGCGCCTTCGGCGCCCTATCCCCCTGACCTCCTAGAGAAAAAGTTAAATACGGCCCTGAACGTGGGGTTTGTACTTACACGGCAATGAAGTTAGAATTTCTAAATCTGTTTCGAAAACTGATGAAAATCCTCGCATGTATTTTCCTCGATATTATTTTCAACTTGAATGTCAGTCCTAAGACAGATGCTTCTAGACTAAACCCTCTGAACTCAATGCACTGCATGCTGGTAGGCCCACTCCTCTTCAGATTGTGTGCAGTGGTATTATAGCCGTGGTTACACTACATAAAATCCCCGGGTATTTTGCGGTCACACCTATGAATTGCTGGGCTTCAAGAAACCCGTGCCTGAAAAACACGGGTTTCTGGAACACGGCAATCTCGCCGTGCTTTTCGAAATCCCCGTGTCTCATTAGTTCTTCGGCACGGCTACACATGGCGCAGCCATTAAGTGACGTCGTTTTCGCGCCTCCAACACACGTCTTCTAGAACGGCGATTAGTTCTCCAGTTAGATAGCGTTGGGAGGAGAGAAAGTTGGGCCGCATCTAGGGACACTCGAATCACCAGTCGAGGTGTTCCGATAATTGTCCGGCGGCGGGTGGATGGAACAGGCGTTATTATGGTTCTGTGTGTAGTCCACTGTACATTTCCACTGAACACCCCCCGCTGCCACGGGGCAATCTTCGCGTTCCTCATACAGGAAATTTGACACTTCAGAGGCCTTATTAGAGGAATCTGCACCCTGTACCACACTGTTTGATGGTTCGTACGTTTCACAGCTTTTTCGTGTGTGTTGAAACGTTGAAGGTTTTGAGAAAAATATTAGTTCACCAAGCAAAATTCTTGTTTAATGCGTCCGTGAGATGGTATAATACACACCGATCTGACAAATTGTCTGATATTGGGCGAATCTCGCCAGACACAAAGAAACTGACAACTTATTTACCCAGATTAAAGAGTACTCTTCCATGCAACGTCACAGACAACACGTATACATGTAGATTGAGTTCTATTAACAGCTTCTAGGAATGGAATGGTAGACTCCAGTCAAGTATATGTTAATTGTATTGTCGGCAATGCGGCCCAATCAGAGCGCGGAGAATTGTCACGTGGATTGGAGAGCACAAATTGAATAGATCCTTTGTGTTCTAGAAGACGTGAACAATATGGACCAATAGAGAGATGACTGAAGAGTCAGTGCATGCAGCGCAACTGTCGCCGGGCGACTTAACTACAATGTAGTGGTGTGACCTCTCGCCGGGCTTTTCGCACACACGGGTTTGACACGGGTCTGGAAAAACACGGGTAGGCCTATGTTTATGTAGTGTAACCACGGCTTATGATGTAAGCCTGCCCTCGCGTATTTGACATTTGGATATAATTACAGGATTGCACAGTACAAGCTCATTGAGGTACCGCACTCAGTCATTTGCTGTTATTGCTTATTTGTGTCAAACCTTGAATAAAGGTATAGCAAGCCAAAGGGCCGATTTTTTAAACGATGGCTAAGATAACCATCGGGTTTCATTAACCCTCAGTTGACAAACTGTTTGTTAATCGAAGTGAATTTTTCGATTTTATGAATCGTTGATAGCCAAACATTCTGAAAGTCAAAGGTTTACTTTGGTTAATTCACGGTTTGTCAGAAAAGCCGATGGTTAAATCGAGGTTTACCTTAACTATCGTTTAAAAAATCGGCCCAAAGCGGAAAAAATGTCAGAACTGAGATTTTATTGTCAGAATATTCATACCCCGGTACTATGTCACTCTGTATCAGAACCGCCGAATTATACTATCAGATTTGATAACATACGGTCAGAACTCAGAAACATGTCACATAATAAAACTGTTGCCAGAATATTTATATTATCTCATCTCATCAGAACCGCCATCCTCCCACAGCAGGGGTTTTTACCTCGCTCCTCTTCATCCGCTCACACAAACCCCAGCAACCAAATACAACAACCAGTGAATCTGGTGCGGCTGTTCCAAACTCCAGTTGCACTCCCTGTACTTTAAGCATAACTTGGAGAAGTAAAGTTTCATGGTTTTACCCAGTTTGATTTTAAAGTTTTGTGCTTTACAAATCACTTTCATCTTTCCAAAATTGACTGAATTTTATCCCAGAGGTTCCTCCTGTGTATAGGAAAGATTCTTATTATTTTTGATTGTTATTACGAGTCATAATTATTTAATATTGACACCCTGAAAATGCTGCATTCTGATTGGGCAATGGTTTTCTGACCGCCTCTGCTTGCCTGGGAGGCCTAATTTCAGCAGGGCTTTGTGTGGAGTGTATGAAGAGGAACGAGACCAAAGCCCTACTGTGGGAGGATGCAGAACCGCCAGGTTATACTGTCAGATTTGATAACATGGTCATTCTGGCGTAGTTGAAGTTGGAGTCGGGGCGCTGCGCAACCTCTCTAATTTCTGGTTGAGATCTACGAAGTGCAAATATCAATATCAAAAACAAAAGGCTATTGCACTGCCGGAGAAATAAAACTATTGATTTGCAAGATGACTTTAATAAAAAAACAGTACATTGTGTGAAGTATTCATAAGCGAGCCTATATCGGATTGTATGGATCATTCTCCTTTGCAAATCATTCATCGTTAGCATATTGCCATCCTGGCACACCAGGGGCATCGCGTGACTACACCTCCTGTTATATCACTCATACCCCTGGCGTCAATAGCAGCATTTCTATTTCACGGCTTGGTCCTAGTCGCGAGTGGCCAATCAAAATACCCCTTTTATAAACTCGTGGCGTCGTCTGTCAATCTAACTTCCAGGAAAACAAATATATTTGTTGTACATTTTTAAGTACAGTTTTGTCCGTCATGTCGGTAATTTACTGAAAATCCAAGCATTTTGCGAGACATAAATCGGGAAACAAGACTCGATTCGGTCCATTGCAGTGCACTGTACAGCTGACATGGCAACTTGCAATCCAAGGCTCTTCTGCAACGCGTAATCTGATTGGCTAATATTTGGCACGTAAACTAAATGGAACAGCCACCTTGAACAGTGTGTAGTGGGTATTGCTGCCTGGGGTAGAAGTCTGTAGTTCGACGGAATGACGCACTACCCCAGGTAGGCCTGGATGGCATATTGCCGGCAGCGACGCTGGCGTGTGGTGCTCGTACGGCGTGGTCTACTTTGTCATCCTTGAGAAGGCCATAAGCAACCCATCGATCGGTATTCATTGAGAAAACAGGTGTATTAAAGCTGAACTGCATGAACGAAAAGCCCCCATGCGACGAGCAAGAGAAATGCTAACGCCCTGCAAACACCTCAAACGAAGACTCAGAACATGATAGACCCAACGAGGCCAGGAGGGCGCCACCTTATTCGTCTTCGGGAAACAGAGCTGTCAACATCTTCGGATACCTCCTACACTATTCGAAGAAAAAAATTATAGTCATTTAGACGGTATTCGAACCGTCGACCTTCTGATTTGTGATCCACCACTCTGTCCACTCGGCCAACGAGAGTAATAGGAAACTGAAGGGATCTAGATAGAAGAGGAAGATTTGCAGCCTGTGGTATAATGATATTTTTTATGTCAAATCGTTACACTAAGTCATTTTGGTAAAAATCATTAGATACTCAATACACTAAGTCATTTCTCAAAATCAATCCAAGTTACATGCCCGTGATTTTGGTATAAAAAATATCAATACACAAGGGCTGCAAATCTTTTCACTTTCTATCTAGATCCCTTCAGTTTCCTATTACTACTCAGTTACTCACAGATTTACGTAATATAAATGTGTACATATGTAACATCTGTTATTGATGAAAGGCAGTTATTCGACGTGGCGTGTTGTTGTCTATCGCCTATGTAACAGCTGTGTATGATTCATATAGGCGGGGCTCATTATACCAGTGCCCCAGAAATGATAGGATGTGTTTCAACGCTACTCTTCAAAAAATCAAGTTTGAACCCTTTTGAAAATACAGATCTCGGCATAGAATTGGTTACACTACAGGGATGTTGTAGGTAAGTATACTTTCCTTTTAAATTGCCGTGAAATATGGTGATGTGTTGTAAAGTTCGCCTAGGCCATTTTTATTACCTGGAATAGAGTTGGTGTTGGGCCTAGAGTTAGGACTGGAGTAGGACTAGGGTTAGGGGTTTAAATGAAAGTACAGCTAATTAGTATTTCAGGCTTATCCTAGTTTCTGGTTTGTATTTATAGGCACTGCAAGAACCCTTTGGGAACACTCTTAAAAAATTCTCGTCGTACTGACAAGCTGGCACTCGTTCTCAGAATATGCTTAAATTGACAGGGTCTATCTTGTCAATTGACAAGTTTTTATCTTGTCATCCTCGGAAAAGAGACATCTTATCATTGAAACAACTACATCTCGTCATTCAGGCTACACAAAAATTAAAAATTATGCGCCAAGATACCGTTATGCGGTACTTGCAAGTACTAATAACAGGTACATATGAAAGAAAAACTCTCCCAAATTTCAGGGCCTACGGCGGGATTCGAACCTACGACCTATGAATGTATAAACTACTAGACATAACCCTTAAACCCTCCTGGCTATTGAGGCAACGATGGTGACCGCATGCTTAATAGAGTTCAAGAAATTGAGCGATAAATGTGAGGCAAGCGCATGCGCAATAATGTCCTGCAACCTGCAACTTATCGCCATAACTAGAGACCTTGTCGACTGGATAAACTGAACTCCTCACAGAGATGTGCGACTCGCCATACAAGTAAATTGTGTCATGAATGACGTAATTCGTCAGGCTGACCAAAACATCTCATCCATATTCGCAGACAAGTTGCGGTGACAAGAATTTTTTAAGAGTGAAGAACTAGAGGTAACAGATGGTGGATGCCACGTTGACTGGTTTGTGACGTCAAGCTTATGAAAATGGAACACAGTTTCTGGTGTGATGAATGCTTCTTTGTGACGTCAAGCTTATGAATATGGAACTGGCGTAATTTTTTGCAAGTGAATTTTCCTGACACAGTTTCTGGTTTGTCTTTTCCAGATGGCGCCGGAATCAGAGATGAGAGGTTAAACTGATGGGCACAAGAATACAGAGAGAAATGATTAACACGGTGTATTGCATGTATTCTCCATTTACCCTGTACATATTTGGGAGTTTAAAATAAATTTTTATCTAAGTATTAATCAATGTTGACTTTTCTCAAACAGGATCACAACCCAGAGGAATTAAAAATCTACTTAACTAAATGGTTACTTTGCTTAGAGACATTTTCCTGTTTGAGCCACATAATGCGATTATTTCTGGTGTCACTAATTCAGGGAAAACACATTTCATTTTGGACATGATTGAGACAATTTATAAGGACTTTTTTGAGAACATAATCCTCTTTTGCCCGACCTTTGATTATAATCAGACATATAATCGGCAATGGCTTTTTAAGGACAGAAATTTCATTGTTTTCGATCCATTGCTTGTAAAAACAAATCTCAACGCGGTTCTATGGTGTTGTATGGAGATTTTTAAAGGTACGAATACTCTATTTATAATTGATGACTGTGCTAACTTGCAGGATAGTAAACGGAAAGCGTCAGAGGTGTGTAATCTGGGGTTTTCAGGAAGGCATTTTGGTATCAGCACTTGGGTGTTAATTCAAAAGTATAATTCAATTGTTGAGGACTTTAGAGAGAATATCAGACTATTGGTGCTTTTCTTTAACAAAGACGAGAACGCGATGAAGCAAGCTTTAGAAGAAAATGCTATTATACCTAAGGAGGTTAGAAATGAAGTGATTAAGGAACTAAAGGATAACAGAAGTGCAAAACTGGTTCTAAGGCTACAATTTCCACATAACTTTCTGTTAATTAAATGATGGCGAGTAATCAAACTATGAGTAATCAAAACATGAATAATGATCTGCAAATGGTTGATAATGTAATGCAAGAATTTGGTATTACCAGCGCAGCGCGGCCTAATGTTCAGACTGGAACTCAACACGGTTCAACTAAAACTCAACAAGGTTCAACTGCTAGTTACTGTAGTGGTCAACTAGGTTCAACTAAAAGTCAACAAACTTCAACTACTAGTCAGATCTTGTCAGAACAAGGTAAACAAGCTAAAGGTGATTTAGAGGTTTTAGTTGCTACTGGTAAGTCAAAAGAGTTTACTGGAAAGCAACTAACTTTTAACGACGTTGACAACTTGTCTGAAAAAGACTTACTAAAATACCACAGGATTTATCAAAGCACACTAGCAGCTAGAGTTAATGATACTTTTGGTAAAATTGTGATCAAGTCTTATTCTAAACTAGCAACTTATCTTTTAACTGTTAGTGATGAAGATAAGCTTTATGAAGACTTAAGAAATGACTACATTATAAATACCGAACTAGATAAATGGACTGGATGGCTAACTTTGAAAATGGGCGGTTTAATGGCTGTTGCTTCAACAAGTTTAATTACGTTTGGAAACTGTGTTAGTGGTACACATCATAGAAATTCTACAGATATAAATGGAGAACCCAACGGTGCGTCCGCCAGTGGCCAACCAATCACAACCGGAAGTCATTCAAACGAGCCTACCATCTAAAAATCTTAACACTCAAACTGTAACTGTTACTCCACCAAGAAAGTCGAGATCACCAAAGCAAATAGCATGGAGTAAAGAATTAGGGAAAAGATCTCAAGAGTTTAAAAAAAGAAAACAGGCTTTATTTAATGGTAAGCCTGAAGCAGCCGAACCTGATGAATCTGCCCCTGAAGCAGCCGAACCCGAAGCAGTCGACCCTGGAGCAGTCGCCCCTCAACATCCACAGAATGGATATAACTGGTTAGTGGTTCCAACAGTTTTACTTATTGGCGGGGTCATAGTTTGGTGTAAGTGGGGGAAATATCAAGTTTTTAAACGTTTGTCTATACCGGGGAAATCTGAAGGCCCACTACTCAAAGTCGCCCAAGATCAAAATGCCCCGTCAAAAGTTAATATAATTTCTATGGAGTAAATAATGGACATTACAAGTCGTGATCAATCGCAAAGCGTGACCAAGGATCAATCGCAAAGCGCGAGCAAAGCTCAATATCTCAGAGATTTATACTACAACCCTGAAAGTTCAGTTGCTTATACAAATATTGCACAAATTTGGAAGAAAGTAAAGTCGGACGGTAAACTTATTAAGTCGCAAGGCGCGAACAAAGTTCGATATAAAGAATTAAAGGAGTTTCTTGAGGGTTTACCAACTTATCAACTACAAAGCCGATTTTCACGAAAGCGATCGCAGCGCCCCCTTTCATCTTAATTCATGCTGAGGCATGGTGGGACATCACCATGCACCAACATCCAATCAAATTCGACCTCATTAAAATTTGTCTGGACAGGAGGTGAATAACAGCTAGTTCACCTTTAACTGCCACGAGCGCCACCCAACGTCTCTGAAAACGCACGTCTCCAAAATATGTCAACGTCTGTGTATTGAACGTCTCTGAAAATGCACGTCTCGAAATTATGTCGACGTCTGTGTAGTTGCGTACCATTCAAAATTATTGCTACGTTTGAAAAATTGAACGTCTCTGAAAATGCACGTCTCCAAATTATGTCGACGTCTGTGTATTGCGTGCCATTCAAAATTATCGCTACGTTTGAAAAACTGAACGTCTCTGAAAAGGCCACGTCTCCAAATTTTGTTAACGACTCCAGTGTCACCCAACGTCTCCTCTGTGAACGACTCCAAATCGCAGCTGAACGTCTCTGTTTTGTCAGAGAACATCTTTGTTATGATATTGGTACTGATGATATTGGTACTGATGATATTGGTACTGATGACGGCTTTCATGATGATGATGATATTGGTACTGACTTTCATGGTGATGGTGATGGTGACTATCAAAGCCTTGAACGCAGTTTGGAGGTGCTTAGGAGAAATGCGGAAATAGTTAACTCTATACCTGTCCCTTTAGAAGAAAGTGATAATAATATTCTTTATGATCTCAGGAATCTATTTGTGGAAGCAGCAGCGGATGAAACAGAAGATCTCTGTGTTATATGTTATAGTAGATTGCCAAATATAACATTTTATCCCTGTAACCATGATAATTGTTGTAGTGCTTGCTATTTACAATTAAATAATAATAATTGCCCATTTTGTAGAGCAACTATTACGTCTACTGACCATAGCCGGCAGAGAACAACTGGTACACCTGAAGTAGTTTATGATGAAGATTTTAACGTCATTAGAATAACAGAAGAAGATATATTATTGGAAGAATCATTAAGAGTGCTAAGAATAAATTGGCAGTCGCGGTTGCAAAACAATACAGGTGTAGCCGGTGAAGAGGTACTCAGCTGCGTAGACCGCCATACTGTATATCTGGACGAAGATGACCCCAATGCTTGGTGGAACAATGAAGATGAATGGGCTTGAATTATCATTATAAAATTTTCTGCTATATAAATGGGAACCATAACGATAGAAGGAAACATTGCATCAGGAAAAAGTACACTGTTGCAAACATTGAATTGTTATAGTGGTATAGGACTACCTCTTATAACAATATTACCAGAACCAATAGAAAGATGGAAAAATTGGAATGGTAGTGAAACTGGGGTTGGTGTTAATCCACGAAGTGGCGCCAAAGGCAATATGCTAGAATTAATGTATAAAGAACCAAAGAAATACACGAAAGACTTTCAATTAATGACACAACAAACATTAATAGATAATCATAACTTTATAACTAATAACTTAAAGATTATGGAAAGAAGTATTTATTCTTCACAACACATATTTACCAAAATGGTTTATGCTGATAATAACTTAACTGCTAGTGAATATAATTATATTACTCAGAAGTTCATAGAAAATGAAAGAACCATCATTAAACCAGATTGTATAGTTTATCTAAGAACTAAACCTGAAGAGTGTTATAAAAGAATGCTAGAAAGATCAAGACCAGAAGAAGCAAACGATATACATCGCCGGCTATGCCGTGTTACACTTGATTATCTAACTAAACTACATAATTACCATGAAGATTTATTTATTAACAATCAACACAAACTACCTTGTATTGTAGTTATTTTAAACGGGGATGAAAATAAAGAACAAGTAAGAGAGAAGTTTATAAATTTTATCAGTATGTCTTTAAATGGCGGTGGTTCATGTAAGCGATGCTCCAAATGTAAGTTAATTAAACCTAAAAGTAGTTTCTATAAAAACTCTAGATCAAATGATGGTTTACAAAGTCATTGTAAAGAATGTAATAAAAATTATATGCGCTCATACATGAATGAAAAATACAAAAACCCTGTGTATTATCAGACGCAGCTAATGAGGAATAGTTTAAGTCGTGGAAATAGTTTAGGCGCACTTAGCAAGTATCTGGGCTGTACAAATGAATTCTTCAATGAATGGTTGCGGTACCAGCTAAATCCTGTAGACCCACTAATGCAGTCGCGGCTTTCACAGCTTGGCCCTATGGAACAAGATCATGTTTTACCTATAGCACATTTTCAAGTTATACCATATGTATGTTGGAATTGGGTTAATATCAGGCCAATTAGCAGGAAAAAAAACAGAGCAAAAAGTGACACAATAGACTTTGGATTATATCAACTACAATTATATAAAGCCCAATGTTTTCTAACGTATAAAGGTCTTTCGTATTATGTGTGGCAAGAAAATACTACATATTGGTCTATTCCTTTTTTACAAGTACAAGAAAGCTACAAACTATAAAGTGCCATACCCACCATATACCCGCCTCCCAATCCATCAATAATCCCTAAATATTCATAATTCTTCATCTCATTACTTGGAGTATAATAATCACTTAATTGTGGTTTTCGTCTTATAAGTATTTTATTAGTTGGATGAAGTTCATTGTATGATGTTAATGCAGCATCTGACTCTCTAAAGTCATAAACTGATTGTTGCTCTTTTTTNAAAATGGAAAGGTTACAGTGATAACTTTAATGAATGGTTACCAATTTCATCACTGAAGCCAATTTAAAAATTTTTATGTTATAAATGGAGCACAAAAGCTTTGAAGAAGACGATCAATTCCCAACAATACCGCTACATATACTTATCGCGATTGCTGATCATTCTATTGGGGTTAATCCAAAGATTGATTTCGCAAACCTAAAAATGCCACTTGGTTTCAGTCGGCGCGATATAGACGAAGTCACTATACATCATGAAGACAGATCACCATACCTTATCATCGGCGACCATTCACGGAGTGTTGACGGTGTCAATATCATAAATAAAACCAAAAATGCCCCAACACCTAAACCTTCCCCTGTTAAGTCAGAAAAAGGTGTATCCAAGGTCCATTGTTGTGAAGTGTGTAGTACTGATATTACTTACACAAATTTTGCACGTCATAATAAGTCTAAAAAGCATCTTCATAATTGGAACAAAGTTAAAGCTGGTACAGAACTTAACCAACAAGGAGAAAGAGTATCCTATGATTGGGCTGAAGAATGTTATTGTAAGTATTGTAAAAAGTCAATCAAAAAGAAAAACTGGGGTAAACATCTTAACACAAAGATACATAAAAGTAATATCGAAAGCCAGAATAAACTCTATACACCAAAAATTCGTAAAAGCCAAACAAGACAATCGCGACTGCAAGAAACTAAAAAATTATTTGATGAATTACCAGGTTTTACTGCACAAGAAGAAGAAACTCTAGAATTATTTGATGAACTACCAAAATACTTCACAGAACGTTCGCAAAAGAAACCAAGATTATTACCTACCACACGTTTAGAATTTAAAGAACCTATAACTTCGCCCCTTCAACTTATTAAACAGTTTGGTAAGAACCTTTCAATGCAGTTAAGGTATAATAAAGAGGCAGTAGATGTAAAAGAGTATGAAGACAGGTTTATTGATCTTCTATCAAACATTCAAAATAAACGTTTTAAGATAAGTTTATCATGTCAAGTACAATTTTTCAAGCAAGAAAACTTAGTTGTTCATAGTGTTCAGTCACCTTATGAAGTAATTATCTCCGAACAGTCTAAAGGTGAAGTTTTAGATAAATCTTTGAGTTATATAAAGACGCAAATTGATGAGAGATATTTCAAAGGAAGCGGTTTATCATTAAATAAGATATTTTTTATGGACATTTGGATTGTCGGGGTAAAAGACAGAGTCACATTAGGTGGTCATTTTGTGCAGTTACCTTTTAAAACTAATGCCGTGATAAATGTCAAAAGTAATGATCAGAAATGTTTTTTATGGGCTTTATTAGCCGCTATATATCCCTCTAAAAATAATGTAAGTAACATATATTCCTATAAAAGGTATGAACACACAATTAAGATTGATAACTTCCCAGTGATGATAAAAGATATACCAAAGATTGAAAAAGAGAATAATCTAAAGATTAATGTTTTTGGTTTAGAAAGGCAAGGCCAGCGATATACATCGAGTAAAAAACTTAATTTGGTTAACATTTTAGATTACAATCTTGAACCATTATATCTTTCAAAGGATTTTGATTCACATGGCACCATTGATATTTTACATTACCAGTCTCATTATATGTTTCTAAAAGATGTCAATTTATTTTTTAGAACAGACCAGAAAAATAGAAAACATTTATGTAGAAGGTGTATGAATGCTTTTGAAAGAATTGAGACATTAATAGAACATAAAAAGAAATGTGGCCAACATGATTATTGTGAAATAAAAATGCCAACAGGAAAATACTCGAAACTGAGGTTTAAAAACTACCACTTTAAGAATAGAGTGCCATTTGTTATTTACGCAGATTTTGAGAGTATCAATTGCGCTGCACCGGCATGTAGTGCAGGCGATGCGTCAACTAAAAAACTAAAAACACAAATTGCTTCTGCAGTTGGGGCTTATACACATTCAGATTACCCAAATTTATACCTCAGTAATTATTCATGTTATAGAGGACCAGATGTTGTTGAAGTATTTTGCAATTGGTTAATAAACATGGAAAATATTTTTAGCAAACTTTTAAAAACAAACAAAGGAATGGTATTAACACCAGAGATTGAAAAACTATTTCAAGAAACCAAAGATTGTTATTATTGTGGCAAACCTTTGAACAGCGGCGGCATAGCCAATAACCGTGTTAGAGATCATGATCATTATACTGGAAATTACAGAGGTGCAAGTCATAATGAATGTAACTTAAAAGCAAGATATATTAACTTTGTACCCGTTTTCTTTCATAACTTGAGTAATTATGATGCACATTTGTTAATCAAAACACTTACTAAAAAAACCACCAAGGAGTTAAAAATATTAGCTAAAACTGCAGAGTGTTATATTTCATTCCAGTTTGGTTGTTTGAGATTTTTAGATTCATATAGGTTTTTGCAAGGTAGTTTAGATAACTGCACTAAATCAATGGTTGACGATGATTTTAAGATAACCAGATTCTATTACCCAAATGAAAGTGATTTTAAGTTATTAAGAAAAAAAGGATCTGTTCCTTATTCGTTTTATACATCCTTTGAAAGTTACAATGAAACAAAATTAACCCCAGAAATGTTTTATGATGACCTTAAAAATGAAATGCAGCCAGTAACAGTTTATGAAAGTGCTAAAGAAACATGGGATCATTTCAAGTGCGCTAACGACTTTGTCGCAACAGGGAAACCCTGGAACCATGGTGAATTTATAGACCTGTATCTAAAATCAGATGTTTTATTACTAGCAGATTTATTTGAGAGGTTTAGAGCTGTTAATCTAAAATACTTTGAAATTGATCCTTGTCACTGTTACTCTTGTCCAGGTTTAACTTGGCAAGCTGGTTTAAAATACACAGATATTAACTTAGACTTATTAACAGATGTTGACACGTTATTAACATTTGAAAATGCAATTAGAGGCGATATATCTGGAATAATGGGAACAAGATATGTTAAAGCAGATAATAATTATAAGCTACTATACGTCGATGCAAATAATTTATACGGTTGGGCTATGATGCAATTTTTACCTGAAAAGAACTTTAAAAAGTTTTGTGCAACAGGACTCAATACTCAAAACCTGAAGGAACTTATACTAGGCATTCCAGAAAATTCACCTAAAGGATTTTATTTTGAAGTAGATCTAGAATACCTTGAAAGTATAAAGTTTAAGTCTATCAATTTCCCGTACTGCCCGGAATCATTATTTATACCAGATGATGAGTTAAGTGATTATCAGAAAGAATTATTAGTTGGCGATAACGGAGTACCTCACAACCGGTCAAAGGTAAATAAATTAATCTTAACCCAAAAAGATAAAACTAATTATATAGTACACTACCGACTATTACAGTTTTATTTACAACAAGGTATGATTTTAAAGAAAGTTCATTATGCCATACAGTTTGAACAAAGACAATGGTTATCGTCATACATTGACCATAATACTAAACAAAGAATGCAGGCAACAACAGATTTTGAAAAGGATTACTTCAAGTTGATGAATAATGCATTTTATGGTAAGACCTGTGAAAACATCAGAAATAGAAAAGATGTAGAATTAGTTAGTGATAATGAGAGAGCTTTAAAACTTCAAAGTAGCCCAAAGTTTGAATCAAAGATTATATTTGACGAAGATTTATTAGCATTACCCAATCGACGACGTCATTTTTCTAATGGGATGACGTCGCATTGATGATGTTTTTACTGTGATCACTGAATTAAATCACTTCGTAATTATAACTTCGATCTACCAAATAAATAATAAATAAGTGATCACATTGTTCAAGAAATAAACTTTCCAATGATATAACATGTGTATGACTTGTTTATTCACAAAACCCTGAAAAAACGTGATTAAAACAACTCACAGCGGCCGCATGACGCGACCCGCGAAAAGCCTAGAATAACGTCATGGCGAGGCCGCGTCCCGATTCAGTGCGCTCGGCGGAAGCCCATGAATTCCACTAGATTGTAAATAGCTTGGGAATCCTAAGACATACGTCATTGTGCTTTGGCAGCCAATCAGAGGAGAGTACCCGCAAGGTGCCGCGGCATTCCCGGTCATTCTCGGCCACGGGAGACCCGAGCTAGACTCAGACAACTTTTCCAAACGAAAATCCTGTAAACATCTGTGCCGCGGATACAAAATCAACACCGTGAGTATTATTTTGAAATCACATAGATCATGCATACCTACTTTGTTTCGAACGAGAATATTACTTTGTGGAGTATTTAGCTCGCAAAGTCGGGGGCCGACGGTCATTTTTGCCGCCGTGTCGATCGATCCAAATGAGTGACGTCGCCATGGTAGCCATGGGAAAGTCTACTGCGCGCAACGGGTACTCGCCGCTCGACGTCATAATTTATTAGTCACGTGACCTCATTCCGGCGTTTAATTGGATGACTCGGCCACGGCACTATTGTAATGGGGGTGATAGGTGTCACTGAAAACAAACCTGACCATGTGCTTGATCTATTGGGTTTTTCCGTTCTTTGAGTGACGGAAAGCCGAATTAATGAATAGATTGACGGAATTCTTGTTATTTATTTGTTCTGTAAATAATTCCTGATGTCTTCTTGCCCATTGTAATGATACTGAGAGATGATTTTGTTTCTCTTTCCAGTATTTTCTTGGTATTGTGTTAGCCTGTATGGATGGATTGGAGGCTGGATTGGATGGTGATTTCAGCAGCACTGCCTGATGCTGTTCTGATTTGATTGTCCTGAAGATTTATTAAAATGGTAGCCTATCTTGATTGGAAGTCCAACTCTCCAATGCCACTAACACTGCTGACTGTAGGCCTGTGTCAGTGAATTCAACTGGAAATAGAATTCACTTCATTGGAAATATTGATGAAATAATGATTCAGTCTTCAGATGATAAATCGAGATAATTTTGACAGAACCACTTGCTCATTCATAAGCCCAGCCTCGACTTGCCCTAGTGGTAGGTACAGCTGGCCAATGAGCTTAAGGTTTAGTCTGTGAGATAACAGAATTGGGGTGTTGTGTCAATGCCAAAACATGGTACATGTACACTTTCGCCCCCAGTTGTCTCTCCATGTGATCTCCCTCCATGGATGTCTTGTTGAGGTGGATGGTTAACACCTTTCCAAGCACAGGCTATATCCGGTGGTGTCATGTCAATCACTTCCGTTATCAACTCGTACTTGTTGTCATGTCTTAAACTGGCACCAGCCACACAAAATTTGGCAGGTTTATCATGATTTTAAAAAAATAAAGATGATGGTATCTGTTTGTAACCATTGTAACGGTTCAACTTTTCAGTGTTGGTGATGGTCCAGCATGATGTCTCAACCAAACTGACAAAAAATCAGCTGGTGTACCTTGTAAGGTAAATATCGGAGCCAGAGCAATAACCTGGATATGAAGTATGTAAATTACATGTAGTCATGTTCCTTGCTTAAAAAAGAAAAGAGAATTTACGTAATTTGGGGTATTGGTCAATAAAAAGCACTGACGATTTTGTAACCTCTCAATCTGTCTGAAATGTTCAATCTAGTGAATTTCATACTTGTTTGTAACATGCAAATATTACAATATTTTTCTAACGTATGATTTTAGCACACTAATCAAATTGCTCTTTTCAGGAACTGGTAGTTATTCAGCTGCTGGTGTCTGGTGTTGGAAGGGGTGAAACGCTGTGCTGTGTTGATGATGGGATTTCTCTTCAAGAACCACCAACACTGATGTGTAGGGCCTACAAATGATCAGGAGGGAAGGCTGAAATTTAAAACAGAAAGCTGTTATCATGGTTATTGTTATTTATGTATAGCAAGTCGAAGTGGCCAAGATAAAGACATGAGATCTGGAATATAACAAATCACCAGTGATTAGACTAAGCGTTAATGTTTTGTAACTGACTAGGCCCTGGAACTCTAACACGGCAGAATTTAACTTTTTATTCTGGATTATCACTCTGGCATGTTCAGGAATGATTGAAGTGAGGTGATATTCACAATCTACTCTCTGAGACGTTTATTTTGATATGCTACATGACATGGTTTGTATCAAGGGGAAAAAAATGACCGCAGCGGGTATGGCAGCCATCTTGGCGGCCATCTTGGTTTTCAAGATGGCGTCCAAATCCTTCAAGGTGATAATAAACTGGTGGGATATGTTTTTGCACATATTCTATCACTGTTCTTGGCCAATTTGTTTGCTACAAAGACACGATTGTTCAAAATTTGTACTTTTGAGTGCGAATTTATGGTCGAAATTAATTATTCAAGATGGCCGCCATTTTGGGTAAAATATGCGCCGCACGTCATTTTTGACAACAAAATCTACTCGAGCATCCATTTTTTACCCAGGATGTAAAATTTGAGGAATGTGCTTCTACTGGTATTACAAATCCATCAATTCATCCACAGCAGTCGTTTTGTACTGTGTGCCATTGTTGGTGGCGTAATTCTTTCAAAATTGTTTTCCAGTTGACCCATTAGAAAAACGCGGCAAATCTCCGGCACTTAAATCGCGATAGCTCCATTATCCTTTGACCGATTTTGAAAATTCAAACGGTTTTGTGATCCTTACCCCAGCAGCCATGAATTGATATAATCAAATGTACTTGACTTTGAAGTTTAATTTTTAAGTGGGTAATGCTAGATTTATGTGCCATCTTAATGCGACAAACATCCGTAAGGTTTGATAAACCAATTTATATAGGAGCAACAGTTTTAGAACTATCAAAGTTGTTAATGTATAAATTCTACTATGAAACATTACAACCATATTTTGGTGAAAAGAACATAGAGCTACTCTATCAAGATACTGATTCATTCGTTCTAAAGTTAAAGACTGATGATTTAATTAAAGACTTAGGCAATTTAAAAGAGAACTTTGATTTTAGTAATTACCCCAAAGATCACCCGTTATATGATACAAGTCAAAAGAAAGTTCCTGGTTATTTTAAAGATGAATTAGCTGGTGAAGAAATGACAGAATTTATAGCATTAAGAAGTAAAATGTATGCTTATAGAACTAAAGGTGAAGACGCAGTCCATTCTGAAGTTAAGAAGTTAAAAGGAATAAGTAAACATGTAGTGAAAAAACACATAACATTTGATAATTATTTTAGTTCACTATTTGACAGGAGAAGGTTTAGTCATGATATGAGGACTCTGAGATCAGAAAAGCACAACATGTATGTAGAAGAGGTAAATAAAAGAAGTTTAAATCCTTTTGATGATAAAAGATATATTTTAGATGATGGAAAAACTACAGTTCCATTTGGGTTTAACTTCATTTAAGAAATTTTTTGTTATATAAATGGGAAGCAAACTACACACTATAAGAGATGCAATTACCTCAGCTATCAGTTCGATACTGAAAAGTATAGATGATAACTTTGAAATACATGTAGAAACGGAGTACCTCGATAACCAGGAAAAAACGGAGTACCTGGATAATACGGTGTACCTGGATAATACGGTGTACTTCAATAACCAGGAAAATGATGGTGGTGATGGTGGTGATGATGGTGATGATAATACCGGTACTGGCGATGATAATACCGGTACTGGTGATGATAATACCGGTACTGGTGATGATGGTGAATACCTCCTTATAAATGGTTTGTTTGTAAACGATAGCACTCGCGGCCACAATGAAACCTCACTACTCAACATAGAAGGATTAGAACCAATAGTTCTCAACCTAAGAAGTGGCAATTATGATATTGGTACTGATGATATTGGTACTGATGATATTGGTACTGATGACGGCTTTCATGATGATGATGATATTGGTACTGACTTTCATGGTGATGGTGATGGTGACTATCAAAGCCTTGAACGCAGTTTGGAGGTGCTTAGGAGAAATGCGGAAATAGTTAACTCTATACCTGTCCCTTTAGAAGAAAGTGATAATAATATTCTTTATGATCTCAGGAATCTATTTGTGGAAGCAGCAGCGGATGAAACAGAAGATCTCTGTGTTATATGTTACAGTAGATTGCCAAATATAACATTTTATCCCTGTAACCATGATAATTGTTGTAGTGCTTGCTATTTACAATTAAATAATAATAATTGCCCATTTTGTAGAGCAACTATTACGTCTACTGACCATAGCCGGCAGAGAACAACTGGTACACCTGAAGTAGTTTATGATGAAGATTTTAACGTCATTAGAATAACAGAAGAAGATATATTATTGGAAGAATCATTAAGAGTGCTAAGAATAAATTGGCAGTCGCGGTTGCAAAACAATACAGGTGTAGCCGGTGAAGAGGTACTCAGCTGCGTAGACCGCCATACTGTATATCTGGACGAAGATGACCCCAATGCTTGGTGGAACAATGAAGATGAATGGGCTTGAATTATCATTATAAAATTTTCTGCTATATAAATGGGAACCATAACGATAGAAGGAAACATTGCATCAGGAAAAAGTACACTGTTGCAAACATTGAATTGTTATAGTGGTATAGGACTACCTCTTATAACAATATTACCAGAACCAATAGAAAGATGGAAAAATTGGAATGGTAGTGAAACTGGGGTTGGTGTTAATCCACGAAGTGGCGCCAAAGGCAATATGCTAGAATTAATGTATAAAGAACCAAAGAAATACACGAAAGACTTTCAATTAATGACACAACAAACATTAATAGATAATCATAACTTTATAACTAATAACTTAAAGATTATGGAAAGAAGTATTTATTCTTCACAACACATATTTACCAAAATGGTTTATGCTGATAATAACTTAACTGCTAGTGAATATAATTATATTACTCAGAAGTTCATAGAAAATGAAAGAACCATCATTAAACCAGATTGTATAGTTTATCTAAGAACTAAACCTGAAGAGTGTTATAAAAGAATGCTAGAAAGATCAAGACCAGAAGAAGCAAACGATATACATCGCCGGCTATGCCGTGTTACACTTGATTATCTAACTAAACTACATAATTACCATGAAGATTTATTTATTAACAATCAACACAAACTACCTTGTATTGTAGTTATTTTAAACGGGGATGAAAATAAAGAACAAGTAAGAGAGAAGTTTATAAATTTTATCAGTATGTCTTTAAATGGCGGTGGTTCATGTAAGCGATGCTCCAAATGTAAGTTAATTAAACCTAAAAGTAGTTTCTATAAAAACTCTAGATCAAATGATGGTTTACAAAGTCATTGTAAAGAATGTAATAAAAATTATATGCGCTCATACATGAATGAAAAATACAAAAACCCTGTGTATTATCAGACGCAGCTAATGAGGAATAGTTTAAGTCGTGGAAATAGTTTAGGCGCACTTAGCAAGTATCTGGGCTGTACAAATGAATTCTTCAATGAATGGTTGCGGTACCAGCTAAATCCTGTAGACCCACTAATGCAGTCGCGGCTTTCACAGCTTGGCCCTATGGAACAAGATCATGTTTTACCTATAGCACATTTTCAAGTTATACCATATGTATGTTGGAATTGGGTTAATATCAGGCCAATTAGCAGGAAAAAAAACAGAGCAAAAAGTGACACAATAGACTTTGGATTATATCAACTACAATTATATAAAGCCCAATGTTTTCTAACGTATAAAGGTCTTTCGTATTATGTGTGGCAAGAAAATACTACATATTGGTCTATTCCTTTTTTACAAGTACAAGAAAGCTACAAACTATAAAGTGCCATACCCACCATATACCCGCCTCCCAATCCATCAATAATCCCTAAATATTCATAATTCTTCATCTCATTACTTGGAGTATAATAATCACTTAATTGTGGTTTTCGTCTTATAAGTATTTTATTAGTTGGATGAAGTTCATTGTATGATGTTAATGCAGCATCTGACTCTCTAAAGTCATAAACTGATTGTTGCTCTTTTTTCAATTGAAGATTAACAAAGTCTATAGTCTGCTTTCTATGTTCTTCCCACTGACTTGTAGCTTTCTGTAATTTTTCTTGGGCAAGGTTATGACGCTTCATTTCAACTTCATAACCATTCTTATCTATTGTTTTAAACAAGTAACCAGACCCAGTAAACGTGAAAGCATTAACCAAAGCACTGCCTATCATCATTCCTACAGCTGCCATTTAATTAGGTATAAAGTTTCATGGTAGAAAATAAAAGTGAAATATTATGATGATAACCTATCATATCAAGCTTTGCTTGCGCTCTGCGATCTCTGTAGGCGGGACTATCATAACGATGTACAGTATGGCGGTCTACGCGGCTGAGTACCTCTTCGCCGGCTACGCCTTGTTCCTCGTAATAGTTATAAATAAATTCTCTTGTTTGTAATGTAATGTAATTTATTGTGAAAGAAAACGTACAATAAAAGTATAGAGGGCCGAAGCACAAGCATTAATGGCCCTAGGATAGACAGACTAAATGATAGAACTGCAGGCGGTTATATACATATATATATATACATACAACAAGAGGGAAATTAATGAAATGAGAACAGCATTGATTAAACAAATAATTGAGTAGGGGTGTGATCGTGGCAGCCCCGACAGAGCAGTGTTTAGAGACAAACAGAGTGAGGGCAGTAAGGGACTATCAAAAGGAAAGTATGGACGAAAGTACATGGTGTACATGTAATTACAAAGTACTGTATATATTAATTGCTTCGTGTAAAAATTCTGCTGTAATGGATAAAAGATTTTGGATGGCGGAATGACGGAAGTTAGTGGAGCCATGTAGAAGTATTTTGGCACGATCAGAAAGGTTACATGCGCTAAAACAATTTATATCAAAGTCAGGAATAGAGGCAATCTTATCGTGAAACAATGTACGATGGTTGTCTATAAGTGGACAATGAAATAGGACATGGAAGGTAGACTGCTGTCGAAAACCACAAGGACATTTAGGATCAGTAACGTTCGTGAAATTGTGTGCATAAAAATGACTATTGAATAAAAGGTCGCAGCGAGCACTGTTCAGTATCACTTCTAATTTGCGGGAAAGATCAAGCTTAGTGGTAGGGAATTTATAAATACCACCACCAAGATGTTTTTTTCACATTGAACTTAAAGGAATTGCGTGAAAACGATTGTTTAATACATTGAGGTAAGGTCTCCCACAGTCTAATCGAGGATGGTATTGCAGAACGTCGTAGAGATTGTGATGTACGCGTTGGTATAATATAAGACCTATGATGACGGAGGCGATTGTCAAGAACGGGGTTTCTATATAAGTTGTAAAGGTTGGAAATAAACGAAGGTACATTATTATTGACATTGTCGTACATAAGCAGCAATAGTTTTGCTTCTCTACGGGCAGCAAGACTTTGCCAACCAAGGCTACTTAGAACTTTCGCGAAGTTTGTTCCATGCACACAGCCGCTGACTATCAGAGACCCTCTATAATGTACCTTGTCTAACTTCGATAGATATTCAACATTAGAATGGAGAAATAAGAGAGCGCCATATTCCAGATGAGGGAGTATAAACGACATGTACATCTGTTGTAGATATTTCGATTTTATATTGTTCTTCAGTCCAACCAAGGGGTTCAGTTTGTTGTTACATTTAATGACAATGGTGTCAATGTGTTGGTGGAAGTTGAGAGCCGAATCGAAGATAACACCAAGGTGTTTGTGAGAGTTACCTTGCGGTATAATTTCATTATCAAGACGTAGTGGGGGTAGATGAAGGTTTGGCTTGCGTGGTAATTTAAATAGAACGTCCTTACTCTTACTACCTTTAAAATTCAATTTCCAAGTTTTGGACCAGTTATTAATTTGAACAAGATCACTTTGGATCAAGTTCTGAGAGAAGGAGGTTCTCTTGTTTTATCTAGTTGGGTTTGAAATAAATCAAAGTCTACATTAGTACCCTTTTTAAGATTCTCTGTTGCATTTATTGGCATTATATTTATCCAACTATCTCTAATTGATAAGAAAGGTGATGCATCAGAGAATCTCTTGAAATAATGAATTGGAATAACATGATCAAGATGTAGACTTAAGTCGGCCTTACCATCACTAAATGGGCCTTTACTTTGCCATTTAACCCAACTATAAAAGAATTGATCACTGCACTTTAAGACAGATGAAAATATTCCTACTCTTGAAATAGAATTTCTTATCTTCTCATAAATATATCTATCTTCGTCATTATCTATTTTATCTTGCCTATTTCTTTCTCTAATCTTTCTGGCACATTCTTTACAAATGCATTTTAGAGCACTAGGAGAAAACTCTGTAAGTGGTTTATTTTCCCCACAGCATAATTTATCGCCGCGACATACTGTGCGACTGCAACATAAGACATACGCCGTCGACCCCGCCACTTTATGGCTTTGCCTCAAATTATTAATTGTTTCATTTAACTTTAACTCTTTCTGTTTATTGTTGGGGTACTCCATTTATATAGTGAAAATTTATTTAATTAAGGGTTACTTCATAATGTTATGGGGAATAATCCCCTGTTGATATAAATAATCTAAAGTCATATTACTTACTGCAACAATACCACCAAGTTTTAAAACTTCTTCTAAATTAGCTTGACTTGGCGAACCGATATTTATCCTAAGAAATTTCTTAAGTATGTAAGAATAAGCAATTGTTGTTCCGGCTAATAAAGTACTTTGATATAAAGTGTTAACAAAATCTTTTCTATTACCTTCCATTTATTTAGTAAGAAATTAATGTTGTAACCGCGCCCTAGTGTTGTAAACTCGCAAGTTGTTGATTGCTTATATTTACCTGTGCATCAGAGACAATAAAGATATGCATTTTATAAGGCCCTTTGCCAGATGTTTTTGTTATAGCTAATTGTATACCATCTTTTGTGTTTTGTAGTTTTTGCCCAGAACCATGTAAAGTATTATCTTCAGTGGTTCTTAAATCAATCCATAAACCATAATGATTTTTATCACCATAATATTTTTCTAAGGTCATATAACAGTCATCTGTGTTTTTAGCGTCCTCACTCATAAAGTGTTTCTTAATTTCTATCCATTGGTCTAAAGTTCTCATTCCCACAGGAAATACTTTATTTGCTATACCTTCTATTGTAATCTTAACATTAGTTATACCAGGGTTTTCAAATTTCTCAGAATCTCTTGTGCCATCTGTATAATCTGTGATAAATAAAAGTAAAACGCCTTTTATTGATCTTCTAGGGAAATTGATATTTTCATTGATCAAAGTATCTGCTGATGAAACATGAACAGTTTTAAAGTGATCAACCCAATCGTAAAGAATCGAAAATCCCGCGTTATAATTAGCACTTAATTGATTAGCTAATGTTTCATTTGTTACTGTGTCATATTCTAAAGAAATATTTCTTAACTCGTAATTCATATTTGCTGTTGTACCAGTAACAATTATATCTTCTTTAGGCGCTAAAGTTATTTCAAAGATAATATCTTCTTTTATCGGAAATTTATACAATGGTGCATGAGTTGATAATAATTCAAAATCTAAAGGTATCATATATTTCTTATCAAACACAGTTTTAAGTGTTTTTTGTGCAGTTGTTTCACCTTGAACACTTCCTTCTGCAACTCCTGATCTTAGTTGCCTTAATTGTTTAGCTTGAATTCCTTGAAATACTAAATTACTTCTTTCTTTTTCACTCAACCATAGATCTTTGAAATTTACCACGACGATCTTCATAAATAACAAATCTAGTATTATTTCGTTCAGTTGAAATATTGTAAAATGTACAAGGTATTCCTGCATAAACAAGTTTGATACTTTCTACATTATTTACTTCCTCATCTAATTGAATTGTTAAATCATTTGCTTCTTGATCAGGATAATCTTTTGAATCTATCATTAGTAATTTACTCATTCATAGTGGTAAAAATCAATAACAGATTAGTGAGTAGTAATAGGAAACTGAAGGGATCTAGATAGAAAGTGAAAAGATTTGCAGCCCTTGTGTATTGATATTTTTTATACCAAAATCACGGGCATGTAACTTAGATCTTTTCTACCCGCATCCGCCTCCTATTCCGCGCCCGCAAACGTCTCGTGGAAAAGCAGCCTAACTCCTAGGATTCTAAGTCCTACGGACCCTAACTGTTAGGAATCTTACCCATAAATGACCATTGGCATCTCAGGGCCAATCTCGTAAAATCTGTACGACGGCATGTTCCACGCTAGAAATAGGTTATGTAATCCTTGGAGATTTAAATGCCTCTGCACCTTGCACAAGTGTACCAAGACCTTGTTGGGAAACCACATTTCACTGCGCTGCATTAATCTGTCTGGCTTACAGAATGAAAAAACATGCTCAAAATGTCCCACCCGTGACATTTCCAACCCATGTTAACCTAGAAAAGTGCGAAAAAAGAACAAGAAAGCAGGGTTTGATTTTAACTTCTTGCCAGTTTTTAGATACACTGGTGTCCTCTCTTGCACAATATGAAAAAGAATTTTGGATATGTGTCCACTTCTGACTGCTAATCAAATAAAGGTCAATGTTCCAAAAATCTGTCCAAAATCTGTCCCACCCGTTACGCTCAATTTTTCTCCATGAAAGAGGAGAGACTCCTGCCCAACCATAATATCATTGGAGTCACTGAGAACTCTACTAAGTATTTCAATGCAAGTTAGTGGGCTAAAGCAAGCAGGTGAACTGGGGAGGCGCCAAATGTGACTGAAATCTGTGAAGGTAAAATGCATTGTCCCACCCGTGACAGTCAATTTTCTCCTAAGATAGGTATTAGATGGAGGAAATTCATAGTGCAGTGGGTTTGGCAGTCACCACCCTACAGATATATGGCAGAAACTTCGACCCGTGGATAAAGGTATTCTGCTACGGGAACAAAATATGGCCCGTTGTCCCACCCGTGACAAGTCACACCCGTGACTCCTAAATTACAAATTGCCACTGCTTCTACATTTGACTTGTAATTTTCAGAGAGAGCTGATAAATGGTTTGTTACCATTATACTTTACACCTTGGAAAGCTGCTTAGCACATCACATGTGATGCATCACTCTTAATTCGTAATTTTTACTCTCAATTTTGACCATATTTTAGGGGCTTATATATTGATGTAAAAAATGTATTGCATCACTGTACTTTATTGACAGCTTTGGAAAAGTCTTCAGCGATCCAACTTAGGTAGTTGTAATACTCTGTTGCCCCCCCCCAAAAGTGCCTGAGGAAGACCCAGATTGGGGTCGAAAATTTGCAAAATTCAGAGACGACTTTTGCGTTATATCATTTTATGCGTCGATCTTTGTGCCTTACTTTGGATACTCTGTAACCTCCCAGTATAAAGGTACTGAGGGAAGAGCTTCCAACTTGGACCACCCTTGGTGTTCTGTTTTGCCTTTTTTTATTTTCTTTTTCTAGTGACCTGTGATAATTTGTCGACGTGTACATTTCATTTTTGTCATTTGTTCAGTTAGGGGTCGTTTGGAAACTTTTGACCCCCCTCACCCCTGTACGCATGGCATACACATCTATCAAGACCCCCCTCCCCCACGCTATACGGCATACGCAAAATATGTGAAATGACAATGCATGACAGGGCTCCACCTAGCATTAGCGTTTGCAGCAATTTGCTACACTTTTGTTCTCAATTGGCTCCTAAAAAATGGCATTTACGAGAATTTTCTTGAAAATCAC
>NMRB01000530.1:158578-173434 GCA_002633025.1 Notospermus geniculatus
TAGTCTTACAGGGAAAGTTCCACACGCAAACGAATGGAAATGTCCCACCCGTGACACTATAAAACGGTACTGCCAAAATCAGAAGAAGTTTGTGTCCTCAATTTACCTACCAATGCATGGGCTAGGTCCTCATGAGTATTGACCACCAAGCAATAAAAAGATTGATTCCTTTTAATTACCAATTAAAGTGAAAAAGGTATTTGTCACGGGTGGGACAGAATTCTCACAGTGGCTTTCGGAAACTGCGCTGTAACAACTAATTCTTGAGGAAATCAGCTAAACGATATATGGTGCAACAAACTAGGGACATGTGTCCTTCACTTGACTGGAGGCAGAGCTCAGTTCGTTTGCACCGTTCGACCCTGAATTTTGCCTCCTCCGTCGTACAGATTTTACGAGATTGGCCCCTCAGCAGAATAGGAAACATCACTGTCTTATTACTTTTGAACAAGACTGTACGTCCTGACGTTACATACATTGGTGAACCTGGCAGACCACTGGCGATACGCATCGGAGAACACAAGAAGAACGAAAAATCAGCTGTTCAGGAACATTTATCGGAAAACCCTGTAGGCCTACATCAGATTGAGTGAGAAAAACTGAAATTGAACAAAAACAGGAAAATGACATCAAAAGGAAATTCAATGAAGCAATACAATTCAACCGTCACAAACCAAAAATCAATAGGGATAATGTATTTTACATACCAAGTGCTTACGACTCACTCACTAATTAGCAACTAATTACAATATTTTACTTGTGTGTGTGCTTTGACAGTCATTCTACACGTGATCATGAACGGGGATATACAGGAAGTTCACAGTTTATTGGTATTTGGTGGAATGTTCTAAGTCCAAAAACTAGGCCCACAAAAGGAAGGCTTGTATGAATAGTTTTAAAGTCAGATCACTTTCGTGGCAAGTTCTCAGCCAAGTGCACTATGGATTAACTTTGGGAAGAATCAATTGTAATAGACCCCTACTGATAATTTCACAAATGCCGGCCAGGGGTAATTCATGGTTGATCTTGAGGACGTGGCATCAAAGAACCAAATAGCCGTGGTTACACTACACGTACATAGAAATTCCCGGGCTTTTTGACACCCGGGTCTTGCCCGGCTCTGAAAAATTCCTCCTGAGGCCCGGTACCCGTCAACACTATAGTCCGACTCAACCTAGAGGTAACATCAAAGGAATTTGAGTTATGCGAGTTATGGGAAATGTGACATGAACTACTGTGGTTTCTTAATAGACCCAAATAATCCAAGTGGAGAGGGTCTCTGAAGGCGGTGACAGACTGGTCCGTATACGGTCCGTATACAGCATGATTTCTTTTGTTGTAGGCGCACCCAAGTGCATAGAGGTGTGAAAGAACAATACAAAACGCATCGCTTTCGGACCGTATACGGACCAGTCTGTCACCACCTTAAGGCTGGGTTTACATCGGATGACACGCGACACGAACACGAAGGCGAACAATGGCTTCACAAAGGATTCATCCCCATGAAACCTTTGTTCGCCTGCGTGTTCGTGTCGCGTGTCATCCGATGTAAACCCAGCCTAATAGCCATTGAATGCAGAGTGTTCTAAACCACAAGGCCTTGCATTTCACTTGTGGTCAATGAATGGTCTATTTCACATTCCAAACATTCCTTTGATGTTACCTCTAGGTTGAGTCAGACTATACTCACATTTTGTGACGGGGACCCAAATTAAGCCCTCCAAAACCCGTTCGAGCTCGGAGGGGATTATTACACCGCGTTTTAACAGGTGTGGACAGAAAAAACCTGGGTTTGACACGGGTTTTTTATGTAGTGTAACAAGGGCTAATGACTGAGTCCAAACCACAAAATGTGATGCACTTGGAAACCATGAATTATACCCCTCACCGGCCTTTGTGAAATTGATCAGTAGGGGTCTATTACAATTGGTCATCCCAAAATCAATCCATAGTGCACTTGCCACGAAAGTGATCTGACTTTGATACCATTCTATGACACCTGGCCCGGTATTCATAAAACTACTTAAGTCTAAGTATGACACTTATCTTTTGTTCAACACAAAAGATAGGTATCACACTTTAGACTTAAGTAGTTTTATGAATACGGGGCCTGGGTCCATATTCATAAAGCTACTTAAGTCTAAGTGTGACACTTATCCTTTGTTCAACACAAAAGATAAGTATCGCACTTTGACTTAAGTCTGTTTATGAATATGGACCCTGGCCTCTTGTGGGCCTAGCATTTGGACTTAGAAAATTTCCAGGGAAGACCTGGCCCGGTATTCATAAAGCTACTTAAGTCAAAGTATGACACTTATCTTTTGTGTTAAACAAAGGATAAGTGTCACACTTAGACTTAAGTAGTTTTATGAATACGGGGCCAGGGGCCTGATTCACAAAGCACACTTAGGCGTAAGTGTGCTTTGTGAATCAGGCCCCTGGGCCCGTATTCTAGAAGCCTCCTTAACTCTCAGGTCCACTTTAATATTTTGTATTCTGCCCTGCAAACAATAGCTAAAGGTAAACCTTAGAGTTAAGGAAGCTTCTAGAATACGGGCCCAACTGTGAACTTCCTGTACTTTGGAACATTTGTGCTGAAATGGGGCTGTTCGTTTTCGTCACTTGTGGAATCTGAGTTGTGATTCTTGGGAAAACGGAATTACAGGGATTTGTTGTGCTGTGCAGAATAATCGCTGCAATTTGCAGCTTCATACATGTAGCTTTCTCCATTTTCTCAAGGATCACAACTCAGATTCCTCAATTGACGAAAACGAACAGCCCCTTTGTGCTGAAAAAACAAAAACTGTTCAAGGAGTACCAAAAAGAACTTCCAATGTCTAAAGCCCTTCACAATGCCTCTGAAAGAACTCAATGCATTCGCTGTGCAATGTACATGCACGCGCGTACATACGCACATTTTGCGTCCTCAGTTGCGAATATCTACGTCGGCGTGTGCTACTTTTCGTACACACAAGCCCATTTCAGTCATGAAATCGTTCATTTTCGTTGACTACAAAGTTCTATTTATCTCATTCTCGTAGGCTAGATCTTCGGTAGGCTACTTAACTACACTTCTGCTACGTAAGATACAATTTCCTCCGCACGGTGACGCCTGGCTTACACCTTTGCCCCCAAGCTACCTCATCACCCTGCGCTTTAGCGCAGGTCATATTTATAACGCTTAAAACCACTTTTATTTTCGTCAAATTAACTTGATAACTTAAAAAATATCTATTCTAAAAAGAATATTGATCAGAACCAATATATTTTGCAATTTATCGCGTTCTAAATAGCGCACTACATTGCGGCGTAAACCAGTCAGTAACCAATCAGAATGTTCCGACTTTGAGTGACGTGTGGCGTTTGTAAACAATAGCACGTGGGTTTGTTGTGTCAAATTCAAAATGGATGTCATCGATGTTCGTGAAGGAAGCCGTCCACAATACAGGGTGGTCCAAAAAAAATGGACAAGCATACTTCCACTTCCCAGACCCCAAAACTACTGATGGCATTGGATGGAGAATCTTTCTAGAAGAAAAAGGACACCCTACTTTGTAAAGCAAGGTCGAGACCCTTGGTGAATTGTTCCACACAGAACAATTAAGAGCTTACACTACAGCGCAGCCTTGTTACTGACAAAATGAATATCCTGTGGAAAGAGGAAACAAAAATGAAGAACAGGTACAGTCTTGTTCGTATTAATATCAACACTGAATATCTCAAATATCTCATAAACCACCAAACCAATTTAAATGCAGTTTTCTGCATAAAGTCAGAAATCTTGTTGACTACAACTGGACATCAATGTTTTTGCACAAGATTCACTTCTTCATTGCGTAATCTGTCATTGAAAAAAGGTCCAAAAAAAAACTTTTTTGTTTCTGGATTTTTCACCAAACTTCCTTGGCTAGAATGAAGTTATGACAAAATAAAGGTGATTTAGCAAGTTACTGTCAAAATACGTTGTTTAGTTTTTGAGAAATTGACGTTTTTGTAAAGCTGTATCAACACCACTTGTGTTCCACTACCAACAACTTATGAGACGGCCCCTACATAATAATGCAAACCATACACCATGCATGGGTCACTGTATAGGCAGAGATAAATGTTGTGACCAGTACTGGTTATTCATGACATTGTATTGCAAAAAGTAACAGGCATTGAGAAAGAACTTAGTAGCCTTTGTCATCTTTGTTTGAAGTTAACCAGTGCATGAATTGGTCACTAAAGCCTCCACACACTTGAAAAATTATTATGTAACACTTTTGCCACATAGGACTCAGCGCTGTTCTATAGATCTATGGATTTTGTATGCACTGACGGCCTACACAAGGGACATGAAGTATGGTTTGCATTATTATGTAGGGACCGTCTCATAAGTTGTTGGCAGTGGAAGACAAGTGGTGTTGACATAGCTTTACAAAAACGTCAATTTTTCAAAAACTAAATGGCCGATTTTGACAGTAACTTGCTAAATCGCCTTTATTTTGGCATAACTTCATTCTAGCAAAGGAATTTTGGTGAAAAATCCAGAAACAAAAAAGTTTTTTTTGGGACCTTTTTTCAACGACAGATTACGCAATGAAGAAGTGAATCTTGTGCAAAAACACTGATGCCCAGTTGTAGTCAACAAGATTTCTGACTTTATGCAGAAAACCGCATTTAAATTGGTTTGATGGTTTATGGGATATTTGAGGTATAAGGTGTTGATATTAATACGAACAAGACTGTACATGTAGAACATGAAAACCAAACTTTGGCATTGTTGCATAACAACTAATGCCCTTTATCATTCATGCTGAATTCGCTGTTCAAGGGTAAGTTAGTTATTAAGGACCACTGACTTTGCTTCACAAAAATGGCTCTGGAGATAAAACTATTGGACCGAATTGAGATATCTCGGTCTTATTTTTCTTCTAGGAAGATTATCTATCCATTCATACCAGTGGTTTGAGACTGAGGGTGGCGGAAGTATGCTTGTCCATTTTTTTTGGACCACCCTGTATACACTGTTGGCTATAGGAAATGTAGCCTATTATTTATCACCTTCTGCCATCTGACGTGCACTTTGGCCCATGAAAAGTACTGAATGTCGTGCAACAGCAACAAAACACTTAAATGTGATTTTTTCACGCGAGTCGAGGGTTCCATGGACGCGGCCATCTTGGATGACATCACTCGTTAATAGTTCCACGCTGCGGAATAATTTAGCTTGGTGGCAAAGGTGTAAGCCAGAGCATCGCGGAGGCGTCACCTGGTGGAGGAAATTGCGTAAGATAATGTTACTTCAAATGTTTTAAAGTCGTAAGATTTGCTCATGTTCAATGGATATTTATTCATAACATGTCTGTTGAAAACGATACAGTGTTCATTTGTTTCTCTTTTGCACCGATTCCGGCAGGGCCGTGGCACGCCGAAGACAGATTATCTCATTCAGAGCCTCCTCCACAGTTAGCTTTAGCCCTACGACACAGGCTTATGCTGTCAGTGTCCCTGCACCGGATGGCAGGGGTTGCATGCTGCTGAAAATTGTAAAGGGAGCCTTGCATCTTGTCCTGGCTGTCACGTGAGGCTGTTTTCAAGAAGTGTAACTTGACTACCAATTGTGCGGCTAAGATGCCTGGAAATGACTCGTTTACCATAGCGTATTTTGAGAAGGTTGTCTCTAACTGGGCCATTCTGGAACCGGAAATCGCACACGAAAGTGTCACTTCATTACTGGCATGTGCGATTCTGTGTCGTGATGCCTGTGTCACCATCGCGGTTTTTGTCAACGATGCGTCGTTGGCCTGTCAGGAAAAACAGAAAAAGGCGACCTGCATGGAAAAGAACGAGTTTTTTAATTATCCTGGTGCCACGATGTACCAGAAGAAGGTACGGTACGTTTTTGGACAAGGTAGGCCTATTAGGTAACAGAGATCACCTTCGGTGTTCATGAGAGAATTGTATGGCACGCAGAAGCGGAATTTATTAAATCCTAAAACTACACATCAACATTTCAAAATGCAGTGACAACTTTTAAAACACCATGACAACATTTTAAAAACAACATGACACAGTTTTAAAATTATGACAAGATCTACCTGAAATATACATTGCAACATTTAATAAATCATATATCAACATTTACAAAAATACATTGCAACAATCTTAAAATGTATGTCAACATTTATTTTAAAAGTATAGTCAACATTTACAAAAATAGTGCCAATGGCACTGTGCCCGCTTGGCTTGAACCATGGTGATGGCCAAGGGAGAAATAACGCTTTATTTTGTTTGGTTTTGGCGCCCCCAGTGACAAAGTCAAGAATTAGATTTTACCGAACATTCATCCGAGTTGTTACACTACAGCCTAGAGGTAGATATGTGCAAGGTTTCAAAGCAATAGGGACAAACCATTACAAAAAGGGCCGATTTCGTAATCTCAGGCGAACTTTTACCTCTGTGAACTTGAAAAATAGGTCAAATTAAAAACTCGAGTGCAATATCGTATGTATCCTTATTAGATATACACCTGAAAGAAATGTTGACAAAAATCCATCTCTCGGTTAGGGAGAAATAGCACTTTCCATCATTTTGGTTTTGGCCCTCTAGTGGCTAAGTAAAGAATCAGATTTTACAGATGTTTTGCCTGTAAGTTGCTTTAACCTAGAGGTACATGTGTACAAAGTCTCAACACAACAGTTCAAACCATTATCAAAATATAGCCCTTTGAAATTTTTCACAAAACGCCCCCTGGAGGCCAAAATAGGAATCCAACCTTGTTCAAAATCGAACTCGACCTAGATCTTAGGCCCATATATACACCCACCAAAGACCAAAAAGATTCGGCAAAAAATAAAGGCGGTAGAGCGCTAACAATCCAAACGTTTACGTAAGGACGTACGTACATGTACGTACGGATTGACGCACTCAGTGACCCCAACCACAGCTTAAGCCCTGCTGGGCGTTGCGGCCAAGCGGGCTAAAAATCATTCGACATTTTGAAAACTATCGCAACATCCACGTGACCAAACAAAATGGCTCCACTAACACTATGGTGGGGCTAGCGTAGCGATCGGCGTAACCGTGCATGGATGGAACTGCCACTCAACATGCGTACTTCATATTTGATGTCATAAAAATCTACTCCTACTCGGCCCGCGAGTTCCAGTCGAACTCGGGCAAGATAGCATTGTGTTGGTCACGTGATTTTGTTTGGTCACGTGAATGTTGCGATAGTTTTCAAAATGTTGCAATGATTTTTAAATGTTGACTTATATTTTTTGGGTCGTATTCATAAAGCTGTTCTATCGTTAGAACCGTCTTAGGCCGATTCCAAGTGCAGTGGTTGACCACGCTTGGAACCGGCCTAAGACGGTTGATAGAACCGCTTTATGAATGCGACCCTTTAAGATTGTTGCAATGTATTTTTGCAAATGTTGACATATAATTAATTAAATGTTGCAATGTATATTTCAGATAGATCTTGTCAAAATTTTAAAAATGTTGTCATGTTGTTTTAAAAGTTGTCACTACATTTTGAAATGTTGAGGTGTAGGCCTATTTTTGAGGGTTGAATAAATTCCGCCTTGGCGTGCCATAGAATTGACTGAAAGAGATCGCAAGGTTAAGCCTAGGTCACACTGGGTCGAATAAAGCGGTTCTATCATTAGAACCGTCTTAGGCCGGTTGCAAGTGTGCTTCACCAGTAACTTGGAACTGGTCTAAGATGGTTCTAACGATAGAACCGCTTTATGAATACGACCCAGCCTCGCTTATGTCGCCCCAACAGGGCACAAGCCTCCAAAATAACCTGGTGACGTTGCGTCGGTTTGTGACCCTGACGAACAACAGTCAAATCCGCCATTTTGCGTAGGGTTATGTGATGCGCCGCGCCTCACACCGCCGGTGTCGGGAGCATACTTCCGCGGTAAAAGTAGTTCCCGAAGAAATGACATTTCTGATAAATATTAGTTCTTTTTATTGTATTTTATGATGATTTCCGATGAAGTAAATATATTTGAGTCAATTTATTCGCATCTTTGTATATCAGAACGAGAAGACCCATAATAAAATATTTTATCGCTTCGGGAATGGCAAACAAATACACAGTGCACGCACTGTATCAGAACAGCGAAATGCATGTCATTGCGCTGTACATTCTGTAGTGTATGGCATGATGGCGGGGAATCCCCGACGGAAATCCCGATTTGGCCGAGCAAAAACTAGACTGAGCAAAAACGTACAGTAACTCGCAAAATCTTAGTAAAATTCACTTTTGTGTGTCATATTGTATTAAATTATCCCAAAACTGACATCGTTAGGTTCTTTTACGACACAAAAGTGATGAGCTTTACCGAACTAGATCTTCTAGTGGATGAGTCAAAGTAGTCCGAAAGTAGATCCAGGTGGTTCGGTCGCCGCATCACTATCCCAGCTATAGGTGGGGGCGCAATAAGATATTCAAGATGGCGGCGGTGATTTTTCCTCCGGGACTAAATCCCAAACCCAAGTCTCGCAATATCTCGCGGGATTTGGTCCCGGTGTTCCGGTTGATGTCGCCCTACGCTGTGATAGAAACAGCGTCAACAAGTTGCACCTGATAACTTATGTCGCCACCGAGTAGAAAAATACCGATCGGTCGCAACTACCTGGAACTAGTTTATCGCCGTCTTTTGAACGCTTATGTCGGCACAGATTTCTTTTGATTTTAAGTGACGTGGTGATTAGGTCACGTGGTTACGTTAGGCCACGTGGAATGTAAAGCGAATTTCATTGGCTGTCTTCAGGATACAGTTGTCAACTAGTCGCTGAAGTTGAACATGTGCGACTTTCAGGATCTGGATATTTTTAGTTTGCAACTAGTTGGCACTAGTTACTCTCTGACCCCCGAGAGCTTATGTCACCTGGTAGTTGTGACTAATTAGTTCCAACTACGCGCCGATTATCAGTTGCCAACTAGTTCTGACTGTACGTAAGGGCGACATAAGCGAGGCTTTAGATCACTGAAGTCATTCGATTCTAAAATTAGAACACAGATGACTCGATGGACTCGCCTATTTACAATAGCCATCGCGATGTTTCAGGTCACGATAAGAATGTGACTATAAGCTAATGGCACCTTTAATCAAATGGAAAATGCATTCAAATGGAAAATGCATTGAAGTTAATGGTACCATTAGCTTAAAGTCACTTTATGAAACAGGCCCCAGATCATAAAAATACTTCTTGGTGTGTTCAGCTTTATCTTTTATCTGTACTGATCTTTCAACATTCATGAGCCACAGTTTCACTTAAAGCTGAACTAGATCAACAAAAAGCCCCCATGCGGCGAGCAAGAGAAATGCTAACGCCCTGCAAACGCCTCACACGAAGGCTCAGAACATGATAGACCCGATGATGCCAGGAGGGCGCCACCTTATTTGTCTTAGGGCAACAGAGCTGTCAAGAACTCCGGATACCTTCTACACAACTCAAAGAAAAAAATTCAATTTAGACGGGATTCGAACCGTCCACCTTCTGATTCGTAATCCAATACTTTATCCACTCGGCCAACGAGCCAGCTGACAAGAGCATGATTTGTGCTTGTAATAGACGTAGGCCTTCGATTTGCGTAATAATACTATGAACAAGAGAAAACACACGAAGCCTACCAACAATATCGGTGGCCGAATGGTGAAGACGGTGGAGCAAAGACAACAGGGCACGGGTTCAATTCCCAGCTGGGTCGAACTTTTTTCCTCTTTCAAAAAAGTGTTCAGCAGGAGCTCACCAGAGGATGTTGACACCTTGACAGCTCGAAGACAAATAAGGTGGCGCCCTCCTGGCATCGTCGGGTCAATCATGTTCTGAGCCTTCGTGTGAGGTGTTTGCAGGGCGTTAGCATTTCTCTTGCTCGTCGCATGGGGGCTTTTTGTTGATCTAGTTCAGCTTCAACAGCAGATAATTATCACAGAGGTGAGCACAGTGGCCCTGGCAATTTCATTAAAGATCTACTTTTACCACGTAACCCCGCGCTGATTGGTCAATTACTGTCACGTGACAGTAAAAATCACATGACGGCATTCCGTGGCACGTCACCGTGGAAGTATACCGTCCAAAATCCTCCACCGCACAAGAGAAGTTTTTGACTGAGTCAAAATTCTCGAGGACATTTTGCTCAGCTAATTTCTCTCGTGTGCGGCGGCCTTCACGTCGCGAAATTGTCACTGTGGCTTCACTGATCGGGTCGCCAGAGTTTGTCACGAACATTAGTGGCCGAGGGCTACGAAGTAACCACCCTGTATCAAACTAGAAACTAGTAAAGTCCGTTCCAGATACCTAAGGCAAATGGTACTAGGTTGAACTCTGCAATGTTACACGACCCTGTTGACTATTTTGACGAGCTATTGCACAATACTTTAACAGGCGAGTCAAATGGTATAGAGAATAATGCATGTCACCTTGCCTTATTGGCTGTGTTTGTGGTCAAGCTGTTAGTAATAGACTGACCACAACTGACAAGGTTAGCCAAGTGCGATTTGCCTTAGGTATCTGGAATGGACTATACGACAAACTACGTGTCGATTGTGGAAATGAAAGTCATTAAAAACAAATATTTACCAATATATCACGACAGGTTGGAGTACTCGGTCATCTTCTTTAGGGCATGTGGAGGAAAGTCACTTATTTCATGCTCGGCTTTGTGTCTTAAGATCATGAAATGTACGACGTTCACAACAATTCCGAAACATGGCAGTCTTGTCTGTCAGATGAGCGACAAGCGGGCGACATGCATGGAGAGGCACGAAGCTGTAGAGTATCCCCGAGATAAAATGTTTCAGAGTTAGGTATAGGCCTACGTCATGTAGTCTCGCAAAACCAGCCCCTCGTTCATACTCCGAGGTCGTCGGAACGAGGGTCTGGCAAAGAACACAATTCGCATTGTAATTGGGTCAGTGACCTTATTCCGATGATTCAAAATAAGGTCACGGGCGCACACCTAACGCGATTTGTTGACGCATGCGGCAAATGCTTTGTTATTTTCCGCCGCACTGCACGCAAGCAATGGGTTTGACGCATGCGTCGCCCTATCGCATGCGAATCGCGTCAGGTGTGCCTCTACCCTTAAAGGGCTCCGCACACTAGCGACTAAATTGAGGCGACCAGCGACGCGACTGTCGACTACGACATCGCAGGCGATAATCGCCTGTGAGGTCACTAAGCTATGTCGCACACGACAATTTCCTTGGACGATCCGCAAACGGGCGACTATTTTGCTGGAGACGGTCGCGGTAGCAGTGGACTGTGCCAAGTGACCAGACGTTCACCATGTTGAACTTTCGGTTGCTTGGTTGCCGGGACTTATTACCAGGCGACCAAATTGTGTAATTCAGTCGCACAACAATCTACCGCAAAGAGGAGACAAAAAAGTAAAAATGTTTAGTCGCTGGCCTGGTTGCAAGGCCGATCGCCAAGAAAATGTGTGCGGAGCCCTGAAGGGCTCCGCACACTGGCGACTAAAATGGGGGCGACTACCGATGCGACTACTACGTCGCCTGCCATAATTACCTTTGCGGTCGATCAATGATGTCATCCACGACATCACTGATCTTCCAAAGAAGCATTTGTCGCAAACAAGTCAACAAAAACTAAAAAAACTGAAAAATGTTCAGTCGCTTCTGTGGTCGCAAGGCCGGTCGCCTACAAAATCGCTCGAAAAAATCGCTAGTGTGCGGAGCCCTTTAAGGCCGCCGTACACGATACATTAATGGGGAGGTTTCATCTACGGCGATAATGGTTAACGTTTGCGTTCATCGTTTGATTTCGAAACCTCCCTATTCTTTCCCTACGACGTACGATTTCTCATCCAATTTTATTGGAAGGAAAATTTCGCATCCCGCCGTAGATGATCCCATTTATTTCCTAGGAAGTATTACGTTGCAGCGTAAATATTATTAGTGAGTTTAAGAAACCATACGTTAACGCTAACGCTAACGTTATTGACATCATTTTGACGTCACATCGAATGAATCTGTTGTATTTCTTCAAGAGTGACGTCATTTTGACGTAATTAGCGTTAGCGTTAACGTATGGTTTCTTAAACTCACTAATGTGTGTGACCAAAAATATGACCCCGTCACGGGGCCATATTTTTTGTAGGCTTGACCTATTACGTGCGGACAAAGGGGCACAATGCGTCAGTTGTACAATAATAGAGAGTTTAAGAGATAGTCCCGCTAACTGCAACACTAACGTTAACGCTATTTACATTGAAAATGTACGGTAGAAATAGTGTTAGCGTTAGTGTTACCGTTAACGGAGCGATTTCTTCAACTCTCGAATATGCTACCACTGCGTACACGATAGGAATTATTTTCAATAGCATTTTATTGTACAAGAAAAAAAGGACAGAACCTATTTGTCATCCCGGTTTGTCATCCTCCCACAGCAGAGGTTTTTACCTCGCTCCTCTTCATCCGCTCACACAAACCCCTGCTGAAATACAACAGTGAGTGAATGTGATGTGGCTGTTCCATACTCCAGTTGCACTCCCTGTATTTTAAGGATAACTTGGAGAAGTAAAGTTTCGTGGTTTTACCCAGTTTGGGTTTAAAGTTTTGTGCTTTACAAATCACTTACATCTTTCCAAAATTGACTGAATTTTATCCCACAGGTTCTTTCTGTCTGTGTATAGGAAAGATTCTTATTATTTTTTATTTTTATTATGAGTCACAATTATTTAATATTGACACCCTGAAAATGCTTCATTCTGATTGGGCAATGATTTTCTGACCGCCTCTGCTTGCCCGGGAGGCCCAATTTCAGCAGGGCTTTGTGTGGAGTGTATACGAGGAACGAGACCAAAGCCCTGGTGTGGGAGGATGCTATTTGTGGATTTTTTCATATCCGACAAATATGGGACAATGTTTCCCGTCACACACGGTAAAACTGATTCCTACAAAATATTTCGTAGGGAAAACATGTATCGTGTACGGCGGCCTTTACTCGAAGGGTGGTGTGCGATGTAACGCAGTGGTGGGCAGATCGCCCTTCGATTATCGGGAATGCGGTATCCTGGCTTTTCTCTCTCCAAGGAGCCACCGATGATTAAATATAAACTTGGAAAGGTAATCCCATTCCGGCCACCAATGAAGACAGCCAAGAAAGGAGTTTGGTTTCTACACAAAACTTCAGGGGAAATAATTCAGATGCAAGGGGGAGAGGAAGAACCCCTTTTTGTTGTTGTGTATGGTAATAAAAGGGGCTACTTTGGAATTGAGTACAAAAGTTCTTTCTACGAACACGTCATTTCGATTGTAAGGTTTATTTACATGGGCTACTTAGTGTTTATCCGACGGAAAAGGACATGTGTGCTTTATAACGTCAAAAGGGCGACATTTGAAGGCGGGCTTGTCATACCCAGCATAGATAAATGCAAGTGTGGATGGAGGGACTATAGATTGGAAATAGGGTATGAGGGGAAGGTCGTCGTGTTTTGCCATCGGAATCCCGTCGATGCCACCATTTATGATATAAATTTGTCAAACGAAACTGGTCGAGTTAACATTGTCCTTACAAATGGAACCGTCTTTCCTTTGACGAGCTCGCCACATGTTGTCGACAGGGATGTTTACCATCTTCGTCCAAGATCTGTAGGCCTACACGTCGTTGGGTATCTCCTGAGAGATAAGTACCGGGTAAAGGAATACCGGCCAAGACAAATGGGTTTCCTCCGGAAACACTGTCGTCGTCATCCTACCATACTAGATTTTAGTAGATCTTCGAATATGTTGTTCCTCATTTGTTTTCCGATGCCGAATGCGATCGGATTTGAAAGGACTATTTTTGATCCTAAGGAGTGTCACGGAACGTTTGAAGAGAAAATCGCCATCTTTCATCCCTTGATCAACGATTGGTCGGTGACTCATTACCAGTTCAGCCACATTGATGACGCATTTTTACACTTCAAACGGCCTCCAGGGATGGCACCAGGCATGCGGGAACATTTCGTTTCTGCAGAAATTTACCATCTTAAGGTAGAAGACTAGAATTGCTAATACCGAGTTTACATAGAGCCACACGAAACACGATCACTCTGCGCGGTACTTGACATACGCGTATGTTGATGAACTGACAATGGATTTTCCAGTCTGCCGTTTACATTGGTCTATACGCATATTAGGGAATTTAGCAAGTCTCCGTATAGTTGATCCCTATCACGTATGACGTATGACTTTAGTAGAAAATGCATTAGCTCGATACGTCATACGTGACACGGATCGACGATACGGAGCCTTGCTGAAAGTCCCTTCCTCCATTTACTTACCGCTGCACATGTTCGTTGCCCAAGACCAAACGTTGTGTTTCAGGTTTGTCTGCTGACAGAGTTCAGGGTAATGCTAAGAATCAATCCCAGCAGGCGTTGCAAAGATCAGTTTAGTTAGGTCCTTTCCGCTGTGTAATTAAGAAATCGGACGGATCTGACCACAGTGTCTGCATAGCATGTTGGCTAATGTCCGACGTTTCATCTCGTCGTCATCTTGCTCTGACAAGCGTTCCTATCGTAGGGAGAGTAGTTCAAACGGCGAAGTGGCTAGGCCTTGATATGTCAAGATGCCAATCTCAGTCACAGAGTCACACAAATAAATCGTATGGCATGAAACTGTAGGCCTACTTTGGAAACGATGCGTTTCGAAGTTCCGATGGTTGTAGCTAGGCGGCGTAGCGACATCTCGCCGCTCTGACGGGCCCGTCGCAGCGCAAATCGCTGAAATGGAAAAACAGAAAACTCAGTCGCATACTTTCTGAAAATGCTCGAGGAATTCGGTTTGTGTTTGAAATAAAAGCGCATGTCGGGGTGCATCCATTGGTCAGGGTGGAACTCCCCCCCCA